>LRSR01004099.1:0-41825 GCA_001579985.1 Hypsibius dujardini
ATGCAGGAGTTGGAGTTATGGAGTTACTGTATAGGTATTGCACTGTATAGGAATAGTATTGTATTAGTATTGTACTGTATAGGTATAGTACTGTCAGGTCATGGGGTACCGGGGGCTATGCTGGAGTTGGAGTTATGGAGTTACTGTATAGGTATTGTACTGTATAGGAATAGTACTGTCAGGTCATGGGGTACCGGAGGCCATGCAGGAGTTGGAGTTATGGAGTTACTGTATAGGTATTGCACTGTATAGGAATAGTACTGTATAGGTATAGTACTGTATAGGTATAGTACTGTCAGGTCATGGGGTACCGGGGGCCATGCTGGAGTTGGAGTTATGGAGTTACTGTATTGGTATTGTACCGTATAGGAACAGTGCTGTCAGGTCTTGGGGTACTGAGGGCCCTACTATTTTTTTCCGAGCTGGTTGAAAGTGTCGCACGGGTGAGGCCCCAAAAATGGAAGATTCCCCAGATACGGAATGCCTGAAAGAAATGAAACACCAGCTAAGAACATGAGTTGAGTGACTTAATTTTTCGTTAGATCAGGCTCATGACTTTCTTACCCCAAGGTCCTGGGGGGAACGTTTCTATTCTTCCTGTGCCGATGGAAGCCCAAATAGCAGAAGCAGCAAAACAGAAGAAAAGTAGCGGATGCAGGGCCACCACGAAGCCACCCATGCTGGCTGCTGATGGGAAATGTTGAAAGACTCCCCGAGAAAAAAGGTTGCGGGAAATATGTTGTACGCAATGTGGTTAGTTATTTCCTGAGTCATTTTAAATAAGGTTCCAGGTTCGCATCGGGCTATTCAATTGGCTGCACTATTCGATCAACACATCGGCGGTTTCTGATATGATGCGTGTCAGCCAAAATGTTAAGGGCATGATAGTTATTCTGCGACCAGTCAACCGGGCTGTCGTGATCTAGCGTGTTGATTTAGGGACTTGTAATGGCTCAAGCTCCCAGCGCTTCCATGAAGTGCGGCATAATGACCCATCAGAAAACCATTGCACGGTGTTCATGGGTCGATGCATTATTCGTGTCGAACCGAGCGTACTGAAGGCTTCATCATAATTTCTTGTTATTTTGCATGCTCCAACCGCACATTGTTAAGGACGGCATTGTCTGATGACAGACACGGGCAGTGCCTGCGAGTGTACTCTGTAGTGGCACACATTTTCTGATGAACGACGAAACCATAAAAAGGACATTCATCCATTGTAGAAAACGAAGCATTGATAAATTCCCACGGTGTTCAGAGCGACCAGTGGAGTACTGTACAATTTTATATAGGACGTTTATGAAATTTAAGAGTAGTCGGGAAAAGACCACGACAGGATCCAACTCTCAGACAAAATATTAACACTTTATTTTTGAAAGTCAAGTAGACTGATTTTCACACTATTTGTTGGTATCAGGACGTGTGTTAGACAATTAGCAAGATTATCTGTCTTGTGCGTACTTCTGTTAGCGCATGTCTGTTTCTGCCTTCTGTCTGTCGGTCTATCTGTTTCTCTGTCTCTCCGTCTCTCTGTCTGTCTTTCTGTCTGTCTCTCTGTCTATCTCTCTGTCTTTCTGTCTGTATGTTTCTCGGTCTCTCTGTCTCTGTCTCTCTCTCTGTCTCTCTCTCTCTGTCTCTCTCTCTCTCTCTGTCTCTCTGTCTCTGTCGAGGCTTGGCGAGTTATGAAACAAGGCTTATAGAAAAACCTAGCGGATAGTTACGCAGCATGTCATGACACTAGCATACCCTGTCAAATTCTCATGTCATTGTGTCATTATGTCATTACGGTATGATATATGCTAGCATAGCATACCCTGTCAAATACTCATGTCATTGTGACATTATTTCATTATTGTATAATATATGCTAGCCTAGCATACCCTATCAAATGATCGTGTCATTGTGTTATTATGTCGTTACATCATTATGTAGCTATGTCGGTAAGGTAAGTTAATGTCTGTAGACTGACTATAAAAAAGTAGCGGGCATTCAAAAAAACGTATGCTGACGGACGGACGGACGGACGGACAAGCGAACGCGTGAACGGACGACTGGAAGGACACAAATAAACAGATGGGCAGGCAAATAAATAAACGCATGAACGGACGGACAGTTGGACAAATGAACCCACAGATAGACTGACAAACGGACGGATAGTTGGACTTATGAACCCACAGATAGACTGACAAACGGACGGATAGTTGGACAAATGAACCCACAGATAGACTGACAAACGGACGGACAGTCATACGGACGGACGAACGAAGGAAGGGACTGACGGACAAACGGAGCGAAAATTGTCCGAGACGATGGACGCCGTACAGTGGAATTTACAGACTGATAAACGGACAGACTGATAAACGGACGGCCGCAAAGCGGGACGCACGGACGGATAGCCACACAGTCTGACAAACGGACGGATGGACGAGTGGGCTGACAGACAGACGGAAGGATGAACGGTCGGAGCGACAGGTTAATAGACGGTCAGTCGGACAGTAAAACGATCGGACGGATTAGAAGATGAGCAAACAGGCAATGACAATTGCACAGACAAATAGGCGAATAGATGAACGGAGGGACGAACGGATGGACAGTTGGACAAACGAACAGACGGAGGATGACTGGGTCGACAAACAGACGAAGGGGAAAGTTCACGGCAGAGAGACGGGCTGAGCGGTAGACGTACGGACGGACAGGCTGGCAGACGGACAGACAAACAGGCTAACAGATGGAGGGACGGACACTCGGTTGACAGGCAAACGGAAGAACAAATGGACGGACAAACACTCGCACAAACGATCAGACTAACATACGGACGGGTAATGGGACAAAAAGACAAAAAGACGGACGGACAGACGGACGGACAGACGACTGCGTAAGAGCTAATAGACGACAAACGGGCGTACAATAAGACGAACGGAGGGACGGATGAACGAAAGGACGGACAGTTGGACGAACGGAAGAAACAAACGAACTGACGGATGGATGGGTGAACGGACGGCCGGGCGAACAGGCTGATTGACAAACGGAAAGACAAACGAACTGATAAACAGGCGAGAAGAAACTCATAGTAAACGCCCATTTTTTTTCTAAAGCATGCTCTACTGATTTACGTTACAGCTGCGACAATTAACAATACATATAGATATATCATAACATCAGCAGTAACACTTCATGAAAAAAAGTCAGTAAAATGAAATAAAACGATTTTGTATCCCGGTAGTTTAAATATTATGGCTGGGAGCCGGGGTTTTCGAGGTGTTGGCTGGGGGGCCGGCGTTTATCTCCGGATTTTTTTGCGGATTCAGGTTTTCACGGCCGGGTTTTCTGGGAGCCGGGATTTGGCATATGTTTTTGCACAATTGATAAGATATTTGCTATTTACGATTGATACCTTAAACATTAATTGTATTTCAAATTTGTACGGTTGAATGAAGCCTGTCCGGTGCTCCGGCGGACCGACCGAGACTCGTCGAAGTTTGGTTGGACCACCGGAACTTGTCCGAAGCTTGATCGGACGGACAGTTAGTTCTTGGTGTTTGGTCGGTGACCGGAGTTTGTCCGGTTCTCCGTTAGACTAACCGAAGCTTTCGGACGTCTGGCTGGACGACCAAAGGTTGTCCGGAGCTTCAACGGACGGACGGAAGGTCTTTGGTGTTTGGGCAAAAACTGGAGCCTGTCCCGTGTTCCGTTTCAACAACTGAAGCTTTCGGACGACTGGACGGACGGCCAAAGGCTCTCCGGAGCTTCCACGGGCCTACAAAAGGTCTCTGGCGCTTGGACGGATGATTTGAGCCTGTCCAGTGATCTGCCAGACCGACCGACCTCCGACAGGTTGTCCAAAGCTCTCAGAAATCTGGACAGATGACTGTAAGTTGTCCGTAACGGGGACGCAAGGATGGATGGTTTTTAGTATTTGGTAGGTTGATAGGTACGGCGACGAATTTTCCAGAGAGCCTGAACAGACGACTGGTTGTTGTCCAGATCTTCTACACATGTACGGTAGCTCCCGGAATTAGCACCGTCGAAACACTAGGCAGGCGCTTTAGTCATCTATCTAAGCACCAAAGACCTTCCGTTTGTCGGTTGAAGCTCCAGACAAAGTTCGGCCATACGTTTAAATTTCCGAGAGCATTCGGCGGGATATCGGAGCCCCGCACGGGCTCGATCCTTCTGGTCAACGAAAAAAAATTTCCGCCCCTCCGTCAAACTCCGGAAAAGTTCCGGTGGTCCATCCAGACTTCCGCGAGCTTCGGTCGGTCCAACGGAGCACCGGACAGGCTTCAGTCAACCGTCCGATTACCCAACCGTCCAATCACCCAAGCCACCGTCTGTCGGTGACGGACGGTGGATCGGACCATTTTGACGGTCAAATTTCGGAAGCAGCTTACTCATGCACAATTTGGACGGCTGGGCGTAGGGGGTTTAGGCCGAACAAACGGTAAAATGGACAGTGGGGCTAATCACATGGCAGATATCCATCGGGTGTACGGGTGGACGGACTGACGGACGGACGATGGGACGGGCGGGGTTATAAACTACATCTCGGGAGCTCATCTGAAATTACTAAATATGTTGGTCTCTTACTAGCGATATTTTTTTGGGCTACCAATTAAAAAAATTGGAGATGGTTTGACAAAGAAACAAAAACATACAGATAATGCAGGAAATTTTCAACCAGTGAGAGAGGTACTGTACTGTCGCGATCATTTGGTGCTGATTTTTAAACCCACCCGTACATTATGACTACACAAACTGCTTCACTGCAGTCATAATATACGGCGGATCTGAATCGCAACACCAAATAATCGAAACATTAAAGTACCTGCCTCCCTGGTTAAAAATCTCCCGCGTTACCTGTCTCTAATCGTTTCTTGGGCAAACCATCTCCAAATAAATATGTTTTTTTAAAATTGGTAGTGCAAAAAAATTCTTTGCAGAAGACTAACATTTTTAGAAAGTTAGGCTAGCATATATCCTACCGTATGGACATGATGACACAATGACATGAGTATTTGACAGGGTATGCTATGCCAGCATATATCATACCGTAATGACATGAGTATTTGACAGGGTATGCTATGCTAGCATATATCATACTGTAATGACATAATGAAACAATGGCGTCTGCATTTTACAGGTTATGCTAGGCTAATGACATAATGTGGTAAGGCCAACAGTGTCCGCAACAGCATTCTCAATGACATAATGTCATAATGACAAAAATCATCGATAGCACTTGAAATGATTTTTGTGGCAAAACTCGCCAGTAGTCGAACTGACAGGTCAAATCCTCCAGGACAGTGTATTACTTAGCAAAAAACGTGTTGGTTAGCTTGCCAGAAGGGTGGGGTTGTTCAAAAGTATAATGTGCGTGATAGGTTCAACAAAATGTACTTGTCGCTCGGATGTTACGTTTATTTTAATTTAGCTATAATGCTCTGCAGTGGCAGATTAGGGACGGATACTTGAACTTGTAAACGGAACTTGTAAAGAGCGTAGCAAGCTTCACTCCCTTCCGCAAGGATATAAGTATTACTGTATAAATATAGGTATATAAGTGTAAGTGCTATATAAGTATAAGTATGTAGATGCAGGTATATGGGTATAAGTACTGTATAAAAGTAGAGGTATTTAAGTATAATTGTATTAGGATAAGTTTATAAGTATAAGTGTAAAAGTATAAGTATGTAAGTGTAAGTATATAAGGATAAGTAGTATATGGATATAGGTATAGGTATGTAGGTATAGGCATATACGTATAGGTATATATATATAGGTATAGTTATATAGGTATAATTATATAGGTATAGTTTAGTCAGTTTTATAGATATTGGTATATGGATATAGATAACTATGAAGCAGGTATAGGTATACAG
Source organism: Hypsibius dujardini (assembly GCA_001579985.1). NCBI lineage: Eukaryota > Metazoa > Tardigrada > Eutardigrada > Parachela > Hypsibiidae > Hypsibius > Hypsibius dujardini. The sequence goes on from LRSR01004099.1 coordinate 5,880, forward strand.
ATATAGGTATCAGTATGTAGGTATAAGTATAAAGCAGCTAGGGTGGTCAGGCTGGGTGGCGGTAGTCACCACCCATAGGTATAGGTATAAGTAAAAGTATAAGTATGTAACGGTGCGTCTCAAATCTGTATCGAAACCCGTAACGTAACCGTAACGGTGTCTCATATTTGCCGTTTTGGCAAACCGTATCTCGAGATACGGTTTTCCGAACCAAAAAGATGTGAGACACCGGTATGGTTCGAAACCTTTTCTGTCTCAAATTCGTATCGTACCGTACCATACCGCGGTTTTGCCATAACCATAACTCGAATCTTACCCGTGTCTCAAAATTTTACGGTTCGAACTAAATTCGTATTGCGTTACGTCACTTTTCCTTTGATTCTGGCTGTATCTCTGTAACCACCTATGGGAGGTGGTTTTTGGGGTATCTCGCTGGTGGTCGCATCAAAATTGACAGTCGATTGCTTTCTCCAATTTTTTTAGAATAAATTTCTTCGCGAAGATAAATGTAGTTATAACAATTTTTACGCTTGATTTAAGAAAACAAATGAACATAGGCGTCGTACTCATTCGCGGAGAGATGTTTTCTACAAGTTGATTCGTTTGTTCTTAATTGTGTGCTAAAACATACATTTCCCGAAAGCGGCAAATTCCTGCCGGAAAACATGATCAATTGCACAACGGACCGGAGACGCAACTAAATAGGATGACTGAACTAATCCTCTGCTATTTCATGAAAGAAGTTAGCTCTCTGAAATTTCCGAAGTCTCGTATTGTAGGGGAGAAAACATACCAGATTTCCCCTACGTCGGTCCGGTTGATTGGTAGATTGATCTGAGGACACTAATCAGCTGATTCGTTACGGCAGGATAGTTTTAATTTGAGACAGAGTTTTGCTCAAAACTCATGCGTTATGGTTTGGTATGGGTACTGTATACCATACCGAAACCTCGGTACGCGTTTCGTGAGGTAGTTCGAAACTCTGAGTGTCTCATATTCGAACCGTACCAGAGATACAGTTACATTATGGTTCGTTATGGTTTGGATACAGATTTGAGACGCACCCTAAGTATAGGAATAATTCAGGCAGGGTGGTGGTTGTCACCGCCTTTGCGCATAGGTATAAATATATAAATATAATTATATGGCAGGTAGGTTAGTAAGTTTAAGGTTAAGTAAGTAGGTGATGGTTATTGCCTGTAAGTAGAGTAAGTATATAAAAATACAACAGGCAAGACTAGTTCTGAAAATTTGTTGTCCCAAAACTGTCCATAACTTCCGGTACCCCATGACCTGACAGTACTGTACCTGACAGTACTGTTATACAATAACTCCATAACTCCAACTCCAGCATAGCCCCCGGTACCCCATGACCTGACAGTACTATACCTATACAGTACTATACCTATACAGTAACTCCATAACTCCAACTCCAGCATGGCCCCCGTTACCCCATGACCTGACAGTACTATACCTATACAGTACTATACCTATACAGTAACTCCATAACTCCAACTCCAGCATAGCCCCCGGTACCCCATGACCTGACAGTACTATACCTCTGTACGTATACTGTAATTCCATAACTCCAACTCCATATCGATATTTCATATCAATTTACAAGCTTTGTGTCAAAACTCGCCAGTAGTGGTCATTGTTCAAAGCTCTGTCCTCCGATTGTTCGGATTCCTACCGTACTGTCACAAAGTATTTGGGTTAGCCGCAAGACGGTCTTGCATCCCAAAATACTTCTATTCGCATGCACTGCCATGCCTGGCCGTTGCGATAATCATTGGAATCGCCTTGTTCGGTGCAACCACGATTATTCGCATGTTTGGGGTAATCATCATGACCGACAGAGGTCAGACGGGAGGCTGGTTGCGGCGCCTACTTTACAATTCCCCCGATCTCACGTCATCCATTCGAATCTGCTGCGTCCTCGTCGTCATTTTTGCGAAACGATACAGTTAGACAATCCTTGTTCAGCAATCGATCGAACTGACTGCACTCTTGTTTCCCAATCCTGAAGCCGAGCACCAGGTTTATGCGAAAATTAACCGCCTATCTGTTGTCTGCTTCACGGCTAGTTACAGTATGCTCTGTCAAACAGAACGAAACCATACGTCCACATCTGTTTGCTTGCTTGTCTGTCTGTCTGTCTGTCTATCTGTTCGTCTGTCTGTTCGCCTGCCTGTGTATCTGCGTGTCTGTTTGCCTGTTTGTTTGTCTGTCTGTCTGTCTGTTTGTTCTTCTGTCTGTTCGCCTGCTTGTGTATCTGTGTATCTGTGTGTCTGTGTGTTTGTGTGTCTGTTTGTCTGTTTGTCTGTTTGTTTGTTTGTCTGTCTGTCTGTTTGTTAGTTTGTCACTCGGTCGGACTGTCTGTCTGTTTGTCTGTTTGTTCGTCTGCCTGTGTATCTGTGTGTCTGTGTAACTGTGTGTTTGTCTGTTTGTCTGTTTGTGTGTCGGTCTGACTGTCTGTTTGTGTGTCGGTCTGACTGTCTGTTTGTTTGCCTGCGTGCCTGCTTTTTTTGTTTCTTTGTAAGTTTTCCGTCTCTACAAATGTTTGGGCAAAAACTGATAGCCTGGGCTTTCGGCATCGTTCATCACATACCCAGCTTTGCATTTTCATCCGCAGTTTCGTTTCCTGCATTCTTTGGTACTCAATCAGCACCGTGGAGTTCTTTGCCAGCCACAACAGCGCCTTCAAAATGGAAATGACTTTTTATCCGCTTCCCTTTTCCCTCATCCAGACGGATTATGTGATTCTGGATGTACTTTTTCGCGCCGTTCCGTTTGTCTTCTCCCAGCAAGCGCACCTTTGCGGGGTTTGTTTGGTATTCATTCTGTCTGAGGCACTCACCGGTTTTCGCCGTGAAATAGTGCAAGCTACTGCGTCGCGCGGGACGGTGACGAACGAACGTGTTCAGCGTTGGGGCGCGATCCACGTAAAAATGATCCGCTTTCTGGGTGAGATCAGTCAGACGTTTCAGTTGATTTTCTCTGTGATGTACGTCTCGGATTTTGTGAATGTAACTGGATCCCTGGCGTTCGTCCTCTCGTCCGAGTTGGTTACCTCCAACTGGTCGTATGTGCATTACGCCGGAACGTTTGGGATTTTCGGCGTGTATTCGAGCCTCTCGACTCTCGCGCTGATAAGAGTTTGTGGAAAGGTACGAAATATAATTGTAAATGTCTTCGTTTATGCAGCTAATTTTGTGTGTTTAAAGTCAAGGGTCATGTGATCGTGTGATTGTGATTTATTTACTTCAGAGTTCCAGCCTTTCCGAAGAAGTCTATTTTCTGACAGTGGCAGTGAAGTTCTACAACCAAAAGGCATGCATTTTAGTCCCGCCCAGTTTGCACGACAGCCACCAAATTATGGCAAAATTTGAATTACTGTTGACTTGACACTTCATGGAGTATCTTTTCCCCTCTAGTCGGCATCGGATCACGGCAGTTATGGACTGGTAGTGGACGAGTTGCGGCAGTTTGAGAAATCGTGCCGTCATCATCCGCTTGTCTTCACCGGTTGCAATGTTATCTCCTTCACAAGGGAACTGTTGCTTGGCGTAGGCAAACCTTCACAATTTCTCCTTTATGGGGGGAATAAAGTGTTGATTGTTAATTATTATGTGGATGAATTGGCTTGATAATGCGTTTTGAATTACTTCGCAGACATGGACTTTGACTGTGTCCTTCATGATACTAGCAAACGAGCTCCTGAAGTAATGTGAAAAACGAGGTCCATGGGGAAAGTCTTCTACCTCAACCCTTCGACAGCCTGTCTCTTTCATATATATCTTGTATATATATACGTATTTACAATGTGTCATCTTACGAACTAGAATATTTGCTAAAGTATGGCGCATTCGCAGTTAATACACTTCCGGTGCTGTTGAATATTCATATTTATTCAGGGACGCGAAGAACTACAGGGGAACGCGCTCTGTTAAACTGAGAGCTGAATTATTTTTACCGGTCGGTACAGAAAATATCATCCGGCCTTATTAGCATTTCGAACGTGGTTGTAATTCCTTCGGAATTTTGAACGTTGACGCAACCAACAAACAACAACCTGTAATCTTGTGTCCCGACATTTGGAACAATTAAGCCAAGGCTTTTCTTTACGAGTATCTTGTTTAACCGAGTGCGTTCCCCTAAAGTTATCGGGCTTCTATAATATTTTAATTTCAATTTCAGTCTGTTAATGTAATTTCGATATAGTGTCTTTTAATTTCAAGTTGCTTCCTACCGATGCAACAACCCGGCATCTGTTTATAGTACTCCGACACCGGCGGACATATTTATCTCTGGCTCGGCAGACCGTCTCGTTCATACTTCAGTAGTCGGCGGATGAAATCGAACGAGTCACACTAATCGAAAAACCCTTTCCGGTCTCGTGACAGCGACAACCGACGTCAGATCACTTGCGCAAAATGCAAAACAATAGTACATTTGCTACAAAAACAGCTTTTATTTCTAAATTATAGCATTTATTGTAGATAAATAAGGTAGAAACAATTGAAAATCTATAAGGAAGCCGGTGATATCGAGCGATTTCCAGTTTTCGCAATTTTCCTTGGGAGTTATAATAACATTTTTGCTTAGGTTTTTGTTTCTGCCAATCGAAGCGGCTTAAATATATAACGAAGTGTAGCATATTACGGAGAGGAATCGCAACGTCACGAATTGCGGAGCATCAGGAAAGTAAAAATTGAGGAGCTTTTCCTTACACCTAAAAACATTACCGGTTCCAAGCTGTTAAAACGCAGTTGGTTAATTTATCATTGTCCTTCTGCATTTGCAAAAGCACTTTGCTGTTTGATTGAAAAAATATTGCTTTACATATTGTACTACCGCGTTAGCTTCGCACAAAAACACAGCATTTTCAGTATATACTGCCCGGGCAATAACATACGGAATGAGGGGAAAATCGCCCGGGGCAGTGCTACAGGTGCGTGAAGCTAACGCGGCAATACCGTACTTCACAAACATTTTTATCACGGAGACGGGCCTAAACAATAAATCTCTTTCTTATTAGCTTTTGCTTGTGTGTAGTTAGCGCTTCCTGTATAATCGTTTCAAGGGTTTTTTTTGTTTTCTTTTGACATGGATGTTGATGAGGTGGAACTCAAATATTGAAATGGTCTGCCAGATGACATATCTGTAACCGACGAAGATCTGCTCACTCTTGACGACAGACTGCTAGACGCAGATGATCACTCTGGCACCTAGCCAACTTCTCATGAGCTTTTTGAGCCCAACTCTGATCAAAGAAATCTTGCTCGAGGTTCTGGATGGAATAATGCTCCGACGATGGAATATAAAATGCAGACTGTGGCGTACCGGAAATCTGGGAAGAAGAAATGTTTATCCGTTTCGACAATAAGGTACAAGTTTAGCAGAGTGAAAATCGATTGACGCTGTGTGACTGGGCGAGGCAGCTCAATCTGGAGTTGAGAACTGGAAAGATGCAACGAATTGGCGAAATAAGGTTGGTTGTCCCTTTTCTTGATTCATTGATTTCTAAGCCGCAAGATTTTTTTCTCAAAGTAGTTACACAAACATCTGTAATTGATTGGCTTATTGCAGGCTGAGGCTGAACTTGATATTAAACAGGATGCCGACTTAACAAAATGAGCTTGCGATACCGCAACTTCTGTAAAGCTGAATGGTTTTCGTGTTTCTAAGTTTTGAATTTTGAAGTTTAAAAAGATCACAATATTGTTGACCGCAAGATCACCGAGTACGTCACCATTAAAATGGTGGAAGATGAGCTTGACCGCTACATTGCAGCTGCTAACTTTGTAGAGCACATGAAATGCCTGATCTTGTTGTATGGACTGGAGTGTGTTCTGAATGCTGATCAAAGCGGATTTGAAAACAAAATTAATTCGGGCAGAATTTTACGCAAGCGAGATTTGCACAATTGCTTTTAACTTTTCGATTGATGCTTATGCAATAAGTAAGCTTTTGAAAAATTATTCCGAAACAATAAATACCGATTGTATAGTGTGAAATAATTCAGTGTACTTCTCATGTGTAGTTCTCAATAAATTGTCGCATTTTTGTTCTCCAAGTTTAAAAAAAGTAAGAGCATGTGTCTAGTCCATCACCAAGATCACCCACTCGTACACCATCATGGTAACCATCTACGCCAATGGCAAGCTCCTCAGTCCTCTCTTCATTGTTATGCAAAAAATTACTGGCAACATTTTCGGTCCTAAAATGCAGCAGTGCTCCTCACAACTCTTCACAGCTCCGAACATTTTCGTAACGGCGTCAAACTCAGGCAAAATGCAAAAGGAACATCTGTCAGTATGGTTGGAACATGTGTTCTTCCCCAATGTTGCTAATCGGACTCCTTAATCATTGACTCCTGGTCAACTTCAAAAAATAAGAACTGCTGGACGCTGCCACACTGGAAGGCCGAGAGGTCCAGATCGTTACGGTGCCACCGAAAACTACGCCGCTCTTGCAGCCATTAGATGTTAATGGCTTTCGGATGTGGAAGTCTTTTGTTTGCAAAATTTGGGACCGCTTTGTTCGAAACGGGACGGACTGTGAAGTACACTAGCGGAATGCAGTGCTGAAACTGCAGTCGCTAGTGCATGATCAGTTTAACAGTGCGTGGTTCCAAGAAATATGGCGAGTGGGGTGGTCACATCCTTAATATATGGAGACCAAGGAGCATTTAGAGTTTCTCACACCCTCGTAGTTCTGTCTTAAAAGCGAAGCTCCAAAAACTTCAAAACTTTAAAACTTTATACAATATCTCTTCTCTTTAATTGGCAACGGATCACAGCAGCTATTGAGGCTTAGTGGACGATCTACGACAGACTGAAAAATCGTGCCGCTATTATCCACTTGTCTTTTTCGGTAACAAGATCATCTCTTTCACAAAGGGAACTGCTTGTTGGCTTAGGCATGTACCTTCCAACTCTCTTTTTGTGGGAGAAAAGTGTTGATTAAATATTAACATGCGAATGAATTGGCTTGATACTGCGTTTTTTATTAATTTGCGAACATTGACCTTAACGGTGTACTTCATGATACTGGCAAACGAGCTCTTGAAATAAAGTCCGAAACGCGTGCCGGGACAAAGAGACACCTTCGTATCATATGGCAAGGTGCTTCATTTCAACGCCTTCATGGCATGCATGTTTATATTGTACCAGGTTTAAGACTTGGCGAGCGATGACGCAAGGCTTATAAAAAACGTTCGTTATGACACACCTTATAGACATTGTACTTAAGCTGCTACAAGATCAGACTCAAATACAGGAGGGCCTACTGGAATCGGAGTTATGAAGTTACTGTATAGGTACGGTGCTGTCAAGTTATGGGGTACCGGGGACCCTACTGGCAAATATATCTAAGATAGTCCGCAGCGGCAACAAAATGTTTATGTTATTTTAGGGAGTGGTTGAAGGGCCAAATCTTCATTATATGGTTCAAGGAGCTGGTCACCTTTTCTGAGAAAAACAAGGATGTCTACAAGCAGGCGCAGTCTTTGTCGGCGTATCTTCCGGATCTATTGCATTACCCAGAAGACGAGCTCAAAGGAGCCGTGCAACATTTTAGCAAGACTCTAGCGGATCCGGCACTGCAGAATAGGGAGGATTCCGAGTCTCACCGTCGTAATCTAGATAGTCTGTCTCTTTTCGACGCTTTCAGGGAAGTGGTAAGCTGAAAATCATAAATTTATTGAACATATGTGCACGTAGTGACAAATAAGGTCACAAACACAGAGATCTAAACCAGACACAAACACAGACACATACACAAACGCATACAGACACAGACAGAGATAAAGACAAACACGTAGAGGCAGACGCACGGAAACATGAATGTTAAATATACAAAATTCATTTTTGCATGCATGCTTGCGAATTACGAAAACGCTTTTTGCAAAGTGCTCCAGAGCATAAACTGTATGCTAAAGTCAACTATCGCGCTCCAAAATCCGTTATCACCCGTAGACAGCAGCCACAGTAGGCGTTGGTATTCTATACAAAGGTTTTTCTTGTGAAAATTCAGCATCAACTAGTAGTTCTTGGTATGAAACAAGTGAAAATCATATGTACTTCGTGCTTTTAAAATGCGTGAACTATGACTACTTTCATAATTCAAATTTAGTCGCAAGGATGACCGACTACCGTTATCGCTAGGTGACCACTGCCGAAGAGCTCTCCCGCAGAATTGAGGGTACTGATGAGAGCAAACTAGTGCTAAATGACACCATTCAACTTGCACAGGACGTGGTTGAGGAGACTGCTTTAATGCCCACTGCTGGATGTAAAGAGCCGCAGTACATCGGTCGCACTGCTAAACCCTCGACATCTCCATTTGCCATTGGAAACAGTCAATATGGAGCAACAACAACACAGTAAGGCAGCATCGAAGATCAACCCATCCAGTCTCGTTCGGTTTTTCTAGCATCGATTCACTCTAGTTTAGCAGGATGCCCAGAAGACTACGCACAGGCAGAAAAAAAGGTGAAATCTCAGCCGCAAAAAAACCCACCGCAAGACGTCTGCCCTTAGTCATCAAAAGAAACATAAGGAGCTTCCCTGTGGAGTGTGTGGCAGTGGCGAACGCGCTGACCGCAGTGTGCCTTGCTCGCTTTTCGACACCTGCAAGACTTGGATTTGCTGAGAGTGCTGCTTGGAGCACCATACCCATGAATGGCTAAGCGAGCGAAAAAACAGTATGTCATATGACCAGCAAAACTCCCTGACTTTATTGCCTGCCGCAATCACGGGTAGTTTTGTGGGATTTGTTCATCACCTTTTTCAGTTTTCGATTTTCCTTTTGATGTGCGGAGTGCGATATGGATACGGCACTGTTTTTCCTTTGTACTTAGTTGGAGTACCATGGCACATTCCCGTACTTCGACTTCTTTTCCTTGGGTAGTTGCGTCTTACCGTTATTCCTGGAATTCTATTCTCCCCGGAGGAGGGGGAAGGTACTACTGACGCTACATTCTCAAGTCTTGTTTGGACTATTTTTTGGAATTTATTTTAGTAGGGTTCCTGGTACCCCTGGTTTCAATTAGCTTTGGCCTCGAGGCCTCGATTTCAACCTTATGCCAGCTCAATTAATCCTCCAGAAAAATTGTCAGCATCTCCCAAAATCAACCTGTTTCGAAAACGACGGTCCTTAAAGTCTGCATTTAATACGAGATAAAACGAAATCGGATTCTGTAGCCCTTGTAAAGAAATGGGATTGAGGAACCCCAAAATTGAGTCTAGTTCTCATCTTGAAAGTGAAACGAAACATTAATGTTGCCTCTCCGTCCTCCACTACCCAGCTGGCAAAGGATAACCAAGTCTCGAAGTCTACGATTTGGCAGATCATAAAGCAGAATATAGAGGGGAAGTTGAAAAAAGTACCACTTACATGCCTTGTCGATTAAGCAGATTCTCCAAAGTCTCCAACGCGGCCCTCACTGTTTAGGATTCCTAGGATCCACCAGACTCCGCTATATTTGACAGTGGATGAGACATGAGTTCATCTGGATACTACCAACGGAGTGCGAATATTATAGGGTGGGTAAGGAAAAATGGCAAGTTTCTTCTTTTTTAAAACAAAAATTTCGTTGTTGGTGCAGGGGTGTGACAGGAAGCGTTGTCTTGCAGCAAAAAAAACCTGCGAGGTCCAGACCTGTGACGCCTTTGCCTGGTCTTTTTTATCAGCCTCATCAAAAGTTTTGTGATGTAAAAGTGAAGAGTTCATGGCCTTACGTTCCTAGTGCTGTAAGGAATGTTGTGCGACAGTAGATTCCTTTGTTATCGAAGAAGACAACGAGGAGGGATTTCTCGACGCTGTGCTCACGCCGCACGACCGTTTGCTTAGTCCTAGGAAAATTGATACCAGCGCGATCCGCTTCGTACGAGAGTCGTAGTAATAAGACCATGCCTCATCTTCAGTAAGATCCGTTTGAGACTGATTTCGAGATTTTTGCTGAATATTTCGAGCATCTGTTCCAAAAGATCTTTACGTGTCTAATTTCGGTCTTCTGACATCTTGTGAGGAACCCATTTCGCACAGACCTTCCTGAATTTCAGTTCTGGATGAAGAATGATTTTCAAGGCTGGGGATCCGATGCACAATAACTGCTCCATCCAGTCAAATGTTCCGCGAGGATTTTGTTTGATGAGATGCTGAACTTCGGAAAAAAGACGATCGATCTTCCAAATCAATCCTTCCAGCCCGAATTTCACGAAAGTATTTCTAAACGGTTGCAATAGATGGAATAAAAAAATGGATTTTCAATCATTCTAGCACACCCCTTGTATCCTTACTGCTCTGATACAAACAATTGGTTTTCTGTTATAATAGACCCCTCCAAATCTGGTATTCTGGCAATAAAACTACCAGAATTTTAACTATTCAAAAGGGCAAATTTCCGAATCCTGCCCTAAAACAAGCGTCTTCTGTTGTGAGTCAGCACGAGGCTTCTGGCCAAGCAAAGCGAGGCTATGGGTACGAAGAAAAGTGAAGGTGCTCGCATTAATACCATGCTGACATGGTCGAGATGGATCTGTACATACTCGTTCCCGATGGACAGAATGTCCATTATTAACCCATTCCAAATGTATCTCCGAACGGAATGATCAAGTTTGGATTGTCTTGTTACAATTTGTCAACTGGTACGAAAAGTTTAATTTATGATATGTTTGTGTACAAGTGTAGAGGTACGAATTGTCTGGATACAATTTATCTGGATCACACTGACACACTGATGGACCACGCCCAACAAGTTCTCATACCTAATTGTTATAGTTAACTATTCTATTCATGGTGGGTTTTTTAACTTCTATTAGTTAAATATCTTATCTGCTTTGTTAATAAAGCTGATTACTTATACGTAATTCATTTCTATACATAACACTTTACTATATATCCTGTGTTATACATTTCTAGATAGTTTTACATTCTTTTCCGTTTCCTCCAGTCTACTTTTCTACGTTCTTTATATTCAATCTAACGAACCAAATAATTACCAAACTGTTTGCTGGTTGACCTAACAACACCTTGGCGGGTGGACGAAAGGGAGCAAAATGTCATTGGTCAGTTCGGTGCAAGCATCAACATGCCGTTTATTGTTGGCCACCAAATAATCATAATGATAAGGAAACGTGAGTATTGTTTACACAGCATGTACACGTTCGAGGGTCCGATCAGTTACACTTCAGGGCAAGTGAACGCGGTTCGTGTTACAGCTGAATCAGCGGGTCCAGCATCCTCTAGAGACTCCATTCTATGTGGAACCGTAGCAGGCACAGATCAAACTGTGCAGATCTTGTCTCGGTAATTTTTCATCACTTCGTTGGTTCAACTCCTGAATTCCGGCAGTAGGAAAGCCTTGCTGCAACGCCATTTCAGATTCTATGAAACAGAACCGTTCTTTGTGTATAGTACAGCATGAAATCAACGTCTGAAAAAACTGCCGAAAAGCACTTTGAACACCCTAATCTTCGGCAACCGAAGGGTCTATTCATCATTCAAACCTTTGTCCTACGACTCGCCGGATTCCTACCGTACTGCCATGAGTTAGGTGCAAGACGGTCCAGCATCCCAAAATACATCCGTTCGCATGCGCTGTCATGCCTGGCCGTTGCTGTACTCATCGGAAACGCTTTATACAGCACAATCTCAACTATTCGCATGATTGGGATAATTATCATGACCAACAGAGGTCAGACGGGAGGCTGGTTGCGAAACGTATTGTACTTTTCCCCCGATATCACCGCATCCATTCGAACCTGCTGCGTCCTCGTCATCATTTTTGCAAAACGCAGCAATTGGATAACCCTTATTCAGCATTCGATCGAACTTATTACACTATTGTGTCCCAATTACGAGACCGAGCACCGAATTTATGCGAAAATTAACCGTCTATCCGTTTTCTGCTTCATGGCTAGGTAGAGTATGATCTGCTAAACAAAACAAGACCATACGTCGACACCTGTCTGTGTGTCTGTGTCTGTGTCTGTGTCTGTGTGTCTGTGTCTGTGTCTGTGTCTGTGTCTGTGTCTGTGTGTCTGTGTCTGTGTCTGTGTCTGTGTCTGTGTCTGTGTCTGTGTCTGTGTCTGTGTCTGTGTTTGTGTCTGTGCCTGCGTCTATTTGTCTGTGTGTCTGTGTCTGTTTGTCTGTGTGTTCACGTCTGTGTTTCTGACTGCCTGATTGTTTGTATGTCTGTCTGTCTGTCTGTCTGCCTGTTAGTCTGCCTCTTTAATTGTTTGTTTTCGGTCTCTTGGTATTGGAATAACTATTTCGTCGTCAAGCAAGTCCGATTATGTACTGCGAACAAACTGATGCGTTTCGGCAGGGACTGATGGCTTTAGCTTAGGGCGTATGACATTTCTGCTTTGTGTTTATCTGCAGTTTCGTCTCCTATATCTTTTGGTTCTCAATCACCTGGGTGTCGTTCGATGTTGGCAGCAACATCACTTCAGTGACGGCAATCTCCTTTTATCCGCTTCCCTTTGCCCTTATTCAGACGGATTACGTGATTCTGGATGTACTTTTTCGCGCCATTCCGTTTGTCTTGTCGCAGCAAGCGCACTTCTGCGGGGTATGTTTGGTAATCATCCTGTCCGAGACACTCACCGGTTTTCGCCGTGAAATAGTGCAAGCCACGGCGTCGTGCGAAACGGTGACGAACGAACTTGTCCAGCGTTGGGGCGCAATCCACGTGAAGATGATGCGCTTTCTGGGGGAGATCAGTGACACGTTTCAGCTGATTTTCCTCGTGATGTACGTTTCGGACTTTGTGAATGTCATCGGATCCCTGGCGTTCGTGCTCTCGTCCGACTTGGTGACCTCCAATTGGTCGTATGTACATTATGCCGGAACGTTTATTATATACGGCGTGTATGCGAGTTTTTCGGCTTTCCCGCTGATTAGAGTTTGTGAAAAGGTACAGAGTATACTATATATGTCCTCATATATATATACCTAATTTCACGTGCTGTTGACATCAATTAAAAAATATCAGTTTTGTTCTAAACCAACTTACGGTATCATTAATTATAATTTCAATAGCTGAGTTCGACAAATATTGTCTTATTTAATCTAACTTAACGAGTGATTCAAAACACAGAAATTGCTATTAAGTTATTGTTTTAATTTGATTTATTTTTATTTTTATTTTTATTTTGGACAACATGTTGCCTGCGCTTCAGAATTCCAGCGTCAAGTCTCTGGAAAGTTGAGTATTTTTTCTGATCGTGAGAATAGAGACTTACATAAATTCCAGTGTTCTTTAGAACAATTTGTAACTGTAATTTGTAACACTCGCAATGAATTGATATATTCTAAATAAAATTAAAAGTATATCAAATTGCTGAAGGTCAAGAAACACGTAAAGCGTTACTGAAATAAATTCAATTGGTTAAAATTTAAATTAAATTAAATTAAATTAAATACTCAATTTTGCATGTTTCAAGACTTTAGTTGTATAAATGCGTGATTGTAATCTGTTTTAATTTAGAGTTCCAGCCTCCCGGAGGAAGTCTATTTCCTGACAGTGGCGGTGAAGGATCACAACCAAAAGGCATGACTTTGTTTGAACAGCCACATAATTATGGCAAAAGTTTATTAATATGGAAGATCTTTTTCCCATAGTTGGCAACGAATCATGGCAGCTTTAGGCATCTAGTAGAAGAGCTTCTGCAGTTTGAAAAATCGTGCTGTCGTCATCCGCTTGTCTTTACCAGCTGCAAAGTCATCTCCTTCACAAGGGAACTGTTGCTTGGGGTAGGCAAACCGTCAGAACTCGCCCTTTATGGGGGAATAAAGTGTTGATTATTAATTAATATGCGTATGAATCAGCTTCATATTGCGTTTTGAATTATTTCGCAGACATGGACTTTGACGGTGTCCTTCATGATTCTGGCAAAGGAGCTCCTGAAGTAACATGAGAAGTGAGGCCCATGGGGAAGGTTCTCTATTTCAACTCGTCGACATTCTGCATCCCTCATATATATCATGTAAATACACGTATTTACGTATCATGTGTATTTACGTATTAACGTATCATGTGTATTTACGTATCATGTATCATGTGTATTTACGTATGTCTCATTCTGCGAACTGGAATATCTGCTAAAGTACCTTTGCAGTTAGATACACTTCTGATGCTATTGGGTATTTATATTTATACACGGGCGTGCGTTGGTTAACAACCGCAACCTTCAAATGACGTTTAAGCCTCTCGTATTAATTTCAGGAAAAATGTATTTCAATTTCAATCGATTAATGTAATTTCGATCTACTGTCTTCCTGTTTCAAGTTGCTTGCTACCGGTGCAAGTACACCTGTGCTGAGGTCACCTAGAGGACCTTTGGCCGCAATACTGGGTTTTTGATTCAAACTCGGGCCACCCAGTAATCTGGCCACCTGTGCATATATATAGACATGGCCACAATACTGGGTGTTTGGCTCAAACTCGGGCCACCCAATAATCTGGCCACATGTGTAACAGCTGTGTTGAGGTTACCTAGAGGGTCTTTGTTTGGGTTCTGGTGGGCCGTAGGGGTAAAACGTGTCAATCAAGCTTTGATTGATTTAAGTCAAATTATTGCACATCTTACGCATTTCGTTGTTGTTTTTATTTCGGAGCGACAACCTCTGCATTATATTGCAGTTTCCTCACGATTTTGTTGTCAATATGATTGAATTCATTTATTATAAGCATTCTATCGTCTATGACGTACATGTCGCGAAAGGAAAGCGCAGTGCATTTTTCTGTTGGCAAATAAATCATGCAGCAACTAAACAAATCAGATGTGTGATTGTCCCACACGGCTCGCCAGAACCCAAACAACGACCCTCAGAGTAACCTCAGCACAGCTGTACCCGGCACTTGATCATAGTACTCTGGCACCGGCGGACATATTTATCTCTGGCTCGGTAGACCGTTTCGTTCATACTTCAGCAGCCGGCGGATGAAATCGAACGACCTATACTAATCTAAAAATCCTTTCCGGTTTTGTGACTGCGACAACCGACGTCAGATCACTTGCGCAAAATGCACAACAACAACGCCAACCCTCGCGAAAGAAATGGCCGTAATTCGAATCTTAATTAAAATCCTTAATGGTTCTCTAAACGTTGCCACAGTACACTACAATTTGGCGGTCGAACCTTTTGTCCATACCAAAATAAGTCTATAATTGCGTTTCAAAATGGGTTGCAAAAGGAGATACACTTTTGGACTGAACCGCACTTGGTTGACCAATGGCCGGTCTTCCCAAAATGCTCCCTCCTTGGCCACAAAGTGATTTGGCATCGTTTGGCATGACCAACCGAGCTCTACTCCTCCTCAACCAACACTCAGTAAACTCAGTGCGTAACAAAACTATTGAAATTAACAAGACTTTCTCCACTTCCAGACTTTTCAAACTTATCTCTGAAAAAATTCCTAATTGCCGATAAAATTGGTGTCATAAATGGTACTCCGTTTGTTCACCTTTTTGCTTCAGGAACTAAAAATGGTTGCAAACTGCTTTGTTACGTAATATGGAACGGTACTTAAGACGGTAAATGTAACCGTATTTTGGATAACGTTTTTTTTCGGGAGGCCAATCCATAAGGGAAGCGTAGCAGGGGTTCGTTTAGGATCTTTACAAATCGAAATCAGGACTCCTTATGGCAGGACCAGGGGATGGGCAAAAGACAATTAGAATTATTTTCAAAATTGAACGCAAATTCGGGTTTTTTTTCGCAATAATTTCAAAACTTATGGGAGCCTGGGGGTCTAATTTCGAAATCTGAATCTAACCTGAAAAACAAACTGCATTTTGTTCCTTTATTCACCCTTGGGCTTACAATGAAGTGTCCTAGATCCAACTTGTAAGGACTTTAAACGAGACTTTGAAGTGCAGGACCCCCCCCCCCAATCGTTCAGAGGTGCGGCGACGCTCAGCCGAGAGCCTTGATCATTAGGGAAAAGCTCTTGAGAGTCTTCTCTGCTTCATATGAAGGGAAGCGGGATCTTAGCGCATGATAATAATTGCCTGTGGCAGGCTTCAAGGTATCCCTCGTACGTAAATATACCGTACATGTATAAAGAACGGCGTAAAACGATCCACAATTGTCAATTGTAGCTGAACTTCAGTATATTTGCTGCAAAAGGAGCTTTTATTTCTAAATTATAGCATTTATTGTAAATAAAATAGGTAGAAACAATTGAAAATCTATAAGGAAGCCGGTGATATCGAGCGATTTTCAGTTTTCGCAGTCTTCCAAAGGAATCTGACATGTGCTCAAATTTCGCTTGTTTTGTGAAGGGACTAGTATTAGAAATTGTTGTCTGGGTAAGACGGCCAGTCCATCAGCTGCGGCGACATTGCGGATCTTTTTTTCCCGGGAACTGCGAAAAGCGCATAGGAAAACAATTTTACATTAACCTCGAAACGCCCTATCATAATGCTTGGCCGGATACACGGTTGTTCGTATAGTATTGTACGTACCTAATGCTGAATTAGTAAGCCTGAGAGATTCGTGATGACGCGCGATCCTTGACCTATTAATATAAACATTATCCTCAGGATCCATGTCAGCAAGAAATGTGTCTATTGAATTAGAAATAGCACTATAGCGTCTCTCTCCGCCTTCATTATCTTCATGTCCGGGGAGTGGAAGTGCGTTTACCATATCCTTGGGGATTAATGTAACATTTTTGCTTGGGTTTCTGTTAATTGAAGCAGTTGCAGCGTCACGAACCGCGGAGCATCATGAGAGTAAAAAGTGAGGAGCGGTCTTGATTTGCGTGCGAGATGGATGACCCTTGGGAGCTGAACTCGTTATGCCGGATAAAAAAGTTTGATATAAAATTGATGCTGATTGAGAGGAATAAATAAAAAGATTCAAAAAACGTGTGCTTATATGTGTGTTTGTTAAAGATGAGGCTTAATTAGAGGTAATCAAGTCTCATTGGACTGGTTCACTCACCCTTGAGCACTCCTTGCCAATCCGAAGTCCGAGTCAAATCCTCCGGTGGGTCTACAGCGAAAATCAATAACCCACTACCGATATATGGGTCATCGAGAAAAACCAGGAAACCAGGAGCTGTTATCGGGTGAATACTTCAGCATATTTTCGAATGTTCTTAAAACATTTTTAAGACTTTTTTCGGAACAAATTTCACGACTTTTTTGTACAAAAAAGGTGCTTCTAAACTGCGGCTACAAATTTAATCCACCGACCGTACCTAGGGCCAAAATTAATCCCGCGCTGAATATAGGCCCCTTAGCTTCATCACTTACATGTACGCCCCGGCAGTGTCGACCTTTCTTAGCGGACCCTCACTCTTCACACGTCCGAAGCCCGTTCTAAATCAAATAAAAAGTTTACAGATAAGAAGGACCGTGATTGTAAATTTAAAAAACAATTTATTACACGTACTCTAAAACAGGATTTTAAATTTAAAAGTTGGCAAGTGTTAGAACGTCAATGGCAGATTTTTGCAAATCGCATCTCATGGGAGTTCTCGATGGTCACTTACATTGCGGGTTTGTACATTAGGAACGCCGAAGCCAAATGACCTTCCGCGAGCAGTGAACACATTAGCACCACCATCATCCATGACTTCATGGTGAAATTGTGCATCGCTGACCTTTGACGCGCCTAAGAAGGGCCAGAAATTGTCAGTCACACAATAAACTCCACAAGTTATAACTACTAATACTAAACGAATCCGCTAATGGGTTGTGGTAAATTCAGAACGCGGAAGATTGTCAAAGCCCTCGGCGACAAATTGGGATGAAGCGTAATGAGGCTCATCCCCAATCCCGCAATCGCTTTGTGCGACTTAATCCTTACCTGCAGCGTCCACGCAGCCTGACGCAGTAATAATGCCCCCATGAGCTCTTTTCCGCTTCCGGCAAATAATCAGCGATGAGCTTGATTCACGCTCAATCACCCTGATTGAATCGGTAAGCCCCGACGATCTGCGTTTTTACAGTCAAAGGAGATTTTTTGGTTGTATCTTGACAGAGAAGAAAAGCTTCCCGAATTCTCTCATAATTGATGGCGTCAAATGGATCGTTTATTCCCGTGTATTTTTTGCTGTGTGCCTGCAGTCTTAATATAAAAAAAACACACGTCTGCACTTACAGGCGGGATCAGGAACCTCAGGCTGCGTGGTAAGTCTAGACACGCATTTCAATGTGCGAAATATCGACCAATTATGGGGCAATTATTTTGACGCCCCAGTGGAGCGCAAGAAACGCATTGAAAACAGTGATTGAGGGGAGTGTTACGAGCGGATGAGAGGAAAAACGACGCCCTGAGACCCCGTCACTCACACACGCAAACTGTACAAACAGTCCTTTTCACTTCCTTCACAAAACAAGTCTACTATGAGAATGCGAATAAAAGCCCGCGAAAAAGGAGGGTTGTATTGATGCGCTATTATTATATAAGCCACACCCAAGCACAACTTAAAGTTGCAATGTTTGACTGTGTCGCGAATATACAGAGGATGAATTACTTACACGCGACCACTTGCTTGTTTCTTTTCGTGTATACGCGCACGTGCGGTTTTTGCACATCTCACACACAAAAAAATGCGCAACCAAGTTGTTGTTGTTTACTTCGTCAGTTGGAATTTTCACTTGCTCTAAAAATGATGCTCCCAATTAGTTCTGGACTCAAGGCCTCGATTTTGATCTTATACCAGCTCAATTAAAGATTTTGAAAAAAGTGGTCGCGTGTAAGTGATTCATCCTCTGTATCGACGCGCACCTCTCTCTGCTGGGCGCCTTGTATACACAGAGAACCGTAGACCGTGCCGCCCGGCGGGGCTATTAAACAAACCCAAAAAAGCTTTGAACATAAAAATACACATACAAAAAAGAAACATCGATCAATCAACAGAAACATTATTTCCTTAACCATTTCAATAATTTCTTTTTTACAGCATATCGTTCAGGTTGTTAAAGAATTAGTCACTCACAATTTAGGTGATTGGCTTCTGACAGCTAACTGGTAAGTGATGGACTTCTTGTGCAACGAACCGGTGCGAGGAGGGTGCCCTAATTCTAGCCACCCCACGCCTGGCATTTCCATTATATTGGGATCTTTCCTATACCAAGCAAACGCTCTGGGTTGAAATCACTACGTGGGTTGAATCAGTCGGGTGGCGGAGGGCGCCACGAGTGTAAATTGTAAACAACACTCATTCAGCAATACACATACCGCCTGCGGCGCCCTCCGTCACCCGACTGATTCAACCCATGTGGTGATTCAACCCAGAGCGTTTGCCTGGTACATTTAAGTTAGAACACAAAAAGAGGTGGTTACTGTTAGGACACCCTCCTCATACACATAACAATGCTTCGTCTGTAGCACAGGTCCGGAAGAAACTGAACGAGCGACTCGAGACGGACAAGAAAAAAACTTGCTAGATTTATTTTGGATTAATAGGAACATGCAGTACTCGGACGAGTACATAAAATCAGGCGTACCGTACCGCTACTAGTACCTATCACATTTTTGCCTGCCCTAAACGACAGTCAACCAATAGCAATGCCAGCCACACTGGGACTACACCTATACACATCTATCAAGAAAAAAAATTAACATCCTTCCAACTAGAGTCAAATTTAAAATTTTTCAAATCGATTAACATTCCCTAAATTTGTTTCCGGTCTCAGGGGGCGGAGCTATGACCTGATAACAGAAATTCGCTCGCAAATTCAATTTCCTAACTATGCGTAGCTCCGCCCCCTGATTGCCAAACAATATTCTGCTATGTCAATCGATGCAAAATCGAATTTCGGTTGTAGCAGCGTTAAGAAAAATGATTTTACTTTTTAAACCGATTTCCACTGAACAGCAATACAGTGCTGCTCAAAGTGCCAACTTTTGCCATGCCTGTCAGCGGCTGCTTGCAGCATTTGTTGCAGTACGCATTTATATCGAGCTCGCTCACTCGCTCGCACGCACAAGCGACAGCACTTCTCCAGGTAATTTCAGACATCATGATCCGCGGCTTGAATGGACCTCGACAGGCAATTTGGAAAAAGTGGGTGGGAGTGGGTGACTCACACGTGCGCCGTGGTTGATGGTGGGTGGGTGGTGAGTAGGTTAACTTGCGGTTTTACCGTGTGTAACTTTACTCCTACAGAATTAACAAGATGATAACAACACCGAAGATTGGAGTGCTGATCCAGCCTTACGTACCGTGAGTACGAACCTACTTACCTACTTACCTACGAACTTACCTACTGAGTCGACAAATGTGATTCACGTTAAACGGTTGGATCCAGCCCAGTGCATAAAATATGAAATTTTTATTGTCCAACTTTGGAAATCCAAATTTGTTTTGGACGCAGCACAGCGTCTGATCGATTATTCATCAGAAATACGAGATTATCTCAAAAAAATTGTGAGGGGCGATTCTGAATTCGACTTTTGAAAGTCTTTCCCAGTAAAATACGCTGGCTCCTTGCGGCATATAATGTCCCACGGATACAGTCGCCGTCCAGATTGGCACGTCAATGGATCTGTTGCCGCACGAGAACCACGGAGGAATACGTTCGTAACGAGCGCTGAATTCCTAATAATTTGGCAGGATGAAAGCGAATGTTGGGCCACGCCCAACAAGTCTTCATATTCAATCATTACAGCTATTAAACTCACTAGTACCTGATTTAGTTAGTAAGTCTATCTACCTTATTAACCCTATTCTGCTGCTACAGCCAATTACTTGTATGTAATTGTGATGAATGTGCTATTTCCTACCATTTCTATAGTTAACACTTTACTATATAATCATACGTTTTATTAGTTTTAGGGCAGATATATTTTCTTCTTTCCTTTCTTCCAGTTTTCTTCCCTACCTTTTCCTACAGTCAGTCTAATAAACTTGTTACCTACCAAACTTCCTGTTGGTATACCTAACAATTGGTTCCGAATAGCAGTGGCGACTAGATAAGGGAGTGCACGCCCTGTCTAGCTCGTGGAGTGACCTTTAGCAGCGATCGCACCAGTTTTTCGAGGTCTCCTGTTTTCCTCACCGTTTGAAGGTACGAGTACTGTTATATACCGCGACGAGTAGGCGGCCAGTTCGCTTTACGGAGTGTCTGGTTGGGCTCGAGAGTTGGTTGTAACTACTACTCATTGCTTTTGACGGGTGGCGTTAACAGTGTACCAAGAGATTTCTGGAGGTAAATTATTGCAAGGGGAAGAAGGGACGTCATCCCAGAATGCCAAGTGACAACGAAACGGATAGTGGAAGCAGCGGAAACGGCGGAGGCGCACAGCAGCGGCAACTGCAGCGTCCTGCACCGTCATTGGCATCAACTTCAACGGCCGCTACAACCCAGGGGGGAGTCACGGTCAAGACAATCGCAGACGCGGTGGTTACCCAGCAAAGTCAGATGGCAATTAGGGGACCAGTCGCAATGCCGAAATTCGGGAACAAGGATACCGAAGAAATTGGAATGTTTCTCCGACGCTACGAAATGGCAGGACATGCCCAAAAATGGACGGATGAGGATCTGCTGGCAATGCTGCCACTCTCCCTGGAGGAAGGAAGTGGAGCAGAGTACTGGTATGTACGGACCGTCATTCCAGGGACCTGGGCCGAGTTGAAAGACCTCATGTTGAAAAACTTTCGCCCACCAACCTTTTTGGAGTACCAACAAAAAGCATTGGCGAGACGGGTCATGAAAGATACTGAGTCAATCAACACCTACTTCGAAGAGGTGATGAAGCTTTACGATGTTCTTGAAAGCTTGGGAAAAGCATTTACCGACTTGGAAAAAGCGGATAAACTAACTAGCGGACTTCACGGCAACCTGTTTCGTGACGTGACCATGATGGCTCCGACAACACCTCAAGATTTTCTGATCAAGTCCGGAAAAGCCATTGACATGGAAATTCGTGTGCAAAAGAAACCGCACAGCTCGCGAGTAGAAATTTTGCCAAACGCTATTATCGACCCGGTCAGTCTGCACGGTGAGCAGCGACAGAACCGTGGAAACTATCGCGGAAATCACTTTGACCCGAATTACCAAGAAACGAAGGGGCGCTCTGGGCAACACAACGGTGGAGAAAGATTTCGCGTCTACGACGACAGATTTCTATCTTTTCAGCCGGAGAGTTACAAGCCGAAATCAGGCTGGGAAAGTGACCGCCAGCAAAACAGATATGAGGGACAAAGAAATGGATACGGACCGAACGATCGTGAGCGGCATGACCAGTGGCAGGCGCCGAGAGGTCATGGCCGAGAAGTCTGGCCGAAACAAAATTTTAACAGAGAAAACGGTGGCGGGCGATTCCAAAATGGACCGCAGTTTCAAGGACATAGGAACGGGCAGCAGTATGCGAATCAACAGGGCAGAAACCAGTGGCAACGCGGATCCGGGGACAATAACCAACCGCCGGGAGGCCAACCACAACAGGTTCCACGCAGAAACATGGGGGCGCCACAGGAGCCGCGAAAAGCCCCAGCCTGTTACAATTGTGGGGGACCGCATTTTAAAACACAGTGCACTCAACCAACAGTGGGAGGACCACAAGCCCGACAACAAGTCAACTTGGTACAAGGAGTACAGGACATGGCAGATCTGTCAATCTTTGTTATTGAGTTTGGAATTAATGAGAACAACTACAACGCCATGACGCTGTCGGTGGCGGACCGATTAATCACCGGGGTACTAACCCAACGCGTGAAGTCCACTATTGGACTGAAAGCCATCACAGATCTAGGATTGGGAGATCTAATCGATGGCGAGCATCACTGGCAGCTCGAGCTGCCCGGAGCACCAATTTTTAGGGTAGTTGGAAAAGCTACCATCGACGTGAACATTTTTGGACAAGTATGGACCTTGGAAATGGAAATCACGGACACAAAGCCGGAAGCGCGCGACATTTATTTGAGCTACGCGGACTCCTACATGATGCTGGAAGGTCGATTTTGTCAACGCAGATTGGAGAACATCAACTACGATTGGATCGACCTCATGTGGCACAATACGACAAAAACACCGATACAAGGGACCACAGGACCGGTGAGTGAGAACCTCCTAAATAACACGGCAACAGGATTAGGAGTCGACCACTCGGTGGAGGGCAACCCTGAATTAAACCGCGCGACAGAAAGTTTAGCAATCTCAGAAGTAGAGATGGAGGACGTTTACGGAAGCCAGAAATCGGGAGTCGCAGACTCGGTGGAGGGCAATGAGAGGCAAGGGCATAACCCCCCGGGCGTGAAGGACACAGCAGTGAGCATCGAAAACACCTCGAAAGCGATCTCTACCACCATGGAACATGTCGACCTCTCAGACCTGTTTGCAGTGACGGAGACGGTTGAAAAAGGATGTCAGACCGAAAAAGACAAACGTTGTTATCGATGTCAAGGGTCCGGGCACAAAGCACGAAACTGCAGACGAAAACCAAAAGTCAAACCAGAAACAGGAGTACCGGGGGAGGTGTCGATCATCAGCGACGGCATGTTTTCAATACAAAACTACCATGAAAATCGACCGATGTTGGATTTGAAAATTGAGGGATATCCGGCGAAGTGCTTGTGGGACACGGGGTCATGTGTATCAGCCGTATCCTCAGAGGTCATCAAACAGTTGGGGTTAGAACATCTGGTAGACCCGTTTCAAAAGTTTCAGCTACGGAGTGCGACGGGGCACCAAGTGATGAGTGAAGGAGCAATACAACTGAAAGTGGATACATTCGGCCGACAAGCGAACCTTTTGGTACAGGTTTTTCGAGACATGCCCGGACAGTTAGACATGATTCTTGGATGGCCGGATACGCGCCGGATTTTGGATCAACCAGGCAAAGGACAATTTGGAGGATTTTCAAAAAACCTCTATTCTAGCATGCAAGAAGCACGCAGAACGGCAGAGAAAGAAGACATCGTAGACCTATCACGATTGGAAAAGCCTTTCTCAACTATGTTTCCGAAAGAAGTTTTGTTCATGAGTTCTACCATGCCGGGAGGGAATGACATCAAGAAGCCCAAACTCGAATGTCCCTGCGGATACATGTCGGAATCGGAATATGAAAAAGTGCGGCATGGTGACGTGTGCATCGAAGCCATGAAAGCATGCAAGGAGATTCCACATTTCACATGCGACTGTGGAAACCGTTTTACGGGCAAATCTATCTGGTTAGCACATCGCAAGATCTGCCATGGGGATAAGAAGCCATTTGTATGCCCAGTTAGGGGATGCTTCTTTGATGCGACAACATTTTGCCAAGCAATAGAGCATGCCAGATATCACCGAGAGTGGGATGCAAAACGGACAACACAAGTGGGCGAAATACTTTTGTGTTCCACGGTCGGTAATACTGTTTCACAAAGCGTCGAACTGCAGAGCAAAAACCCACTTCTGAAGATTCACGAACTAAAGTACGGGACACATCTGGAACCAGAGCAGCTCTTCGCACTCAAGCGGCTCATCTTAAAATACGAGGACCTTTTTGGGACGGAAGAGATTCCCATCGGTCAAGCAAAGATCAAGCCCATCGAATTCCATACAATCCCAGGAATCAAGCCAGTATGGCAACCTGTTCGCCGGTTGTGCAAGAAAGAAATGGAAATGGTGGACAAAGACATAAAACAGCAATGCAAAGACGGAAGGATGGAGCCGAGTCGCTCTCCTTGGCAAAGTCCAATTCATTTAGCACCAAAAGGACCGGATGCAAAACGTCTGGTGGGTGACTACAAAAAACTGAACGAGGTCCTGGTGGAGCCCAAGTACCCAATACCGCTGATCAGTGACGTTCTGGATCAACTTCGGGGGTCTAATTATTTCACAACGTTGGATTTGACATGCGGATTTCAACAATTACCAGTGGCCGAAAGTTCCAGAGACATCTTGTCCCTCACAACAACAAGCGGAACGTTCCGACCAAGAACTTTACCATACGGCACGAACTGCAGTGGAGCAATTTTTCAACAAACGATGATTCAAATTTTCGGAGACCTGTTGGGGAAGCACCTGTCTGCAATTTACATCGATGATATGTCCCTTGGCCACGTAACGTTCCCAGAACACCTACATTCTTTGGAGCTGGTGTTTATGCGGCTACGAGAAGCAAATTTAACACTTCAAATAAACAAGTGCCGCTTTGCAATGCCCTCAGTCAAGTTACTGGGATTCATTTTGTCACAAGAGGGAATCTCTCAAGACCCGGAAAAGACGAGAGCGATCAAAGAGTATCCCACACCAACAACAGCAACAGCAGTTCGGGCATTTTACGGACTAGCTTCATTCTACCGCATGTACATTCCAAAGTTTGCGGAGATTTCCAAACCCCTGACGCTACTTTACGCTGGAAAGGAGATCAAAAAGAATTCCAAAATCACCTGGGGGCCAGACCAGCAGAAGGCTTTCGAGACTTTGAAGGAGAGACTCACTACTTTTCCGTGTTTGGCCTACTTCCAAGATGAATTGGAAACATTCGTACACTGTGATGCAAGCAGCGTCGCATGTGGAGCAGTCCTCGCACAGAAACACGGAAAGTACCTTCGACCGGTAGCATTTGCTAGCCGAGCGTGGGTCGGACCAGAAAAGAATTTATCTACGGTGGAAAAAGAGGCACTTTGCATCGTGTGGATTTCGGTGAAATGGCGCTCGTACTTAGTTTATCGGGAAGTGACCATAGTGACGGACCAGAAGTCACTGACCTGGCTCTTTTCGCTGAAGACACCAAACGAGAAGCTAACACGGTGGGCAATTCTGCTTAGTCAATTCCGTTTCAAAATTGTTCATAAAAGCGGAGTACTCAACCGGGATGCCGACGCGCTCAGCCGTTACGCCGTGGGGGAGAACCCGTCGGACGCGGAGAATGTCATGAACGCAGAAGTGATGACCCTCGCGGAAATCGATATGCGAGTGGAACAGCTGAGCGACAAATTTTGTGGCGACTTGATTAGTTTCTTAGAAGGAAACACACAGAACCCTTCCGACAGACTCAAGCGTCTGAGCACGGGATTTCACGTAGATGACGGGGTACTATATTATCGGGTGAAAGAGGAAGGATGGAACAGAGAGTTGCTGGTCCTACCTCAATCTCAATGGCTGGAGGTTTGCGCCAACATCCATGACCACAAAGCATGCATGGCTCATCTGGGATACAAGAAATGCCTGGACGTATTGAGCACACGATTTTATTTCAAAAACATGGCGAAGTTCCTGCGGAAATTCATCAGTTCATGCGTGGTGTGCCAAACCCGGAACCCTATGGCAAGCACCAAGCTGGGAAAACTGCAAACAATTCCAATACCAGCACGAGCTTTCAGCACGGTGGTGTGCGACACGGTCGGTCCACTAAACCGGACAAGCTCGGGCGGCCACAAATATCTTTTGACAGCATGTTGCGAACTCACATCATTCATCATTGCCAAACCAGTGAAAAATCACACCTCATTGGAGTTCGCGAAGTTTTTACTCTACGACGTCATCCTACGATACGGTTTCATTCGAATCCTTCGGAGCGACAAAGGCACGGAAATGGAAGGGGTAGTCAAAGAGCTACTGAAGCTACTGGAGGTCAAACACTTGAAAGGAAGTGGCTATCGACCGCAGACAACTGGAAAAATTGAGACACAACATCGCAGTCTGGGGCGGATACTTGCCAAGTTGTGCAGTGAGAACCAGAAAGACTGGAACCTGGCTGTACCATTTGCTTGTTTCGCAATGAACGCAGCGAAACATGCAGTGACTGGAGTGAGCCCATATCAAGCGGTTTATGGGGTGCCGTGCTTGTTCCAATTCGACATGGCATACCCAGTGCGCGAGCAACTGGACCCATTCATCATGGCTACGGCAGACCGTATTGCGAACATCCAAGCCTTCATCAAGTACAATATAGCGGAAAACAAGCGGTACTCGGAAGCACTGGTCAACGAAACGCGAAAGCCGGTGACCCTGAAGGTGGGGGACAAGTGCCTATTATTCTCACCGATGCGAAAAGCGGACCAGACGGCAAAACTGACACATTTCTTCACGGGACCTTACGAGGTGCTGGAGCAGACCAGTCCCGTGAATTTCCGAATTTCGTACAACCGCCCCGGAGAGACAAAGGGGACAATTATCAATGTGGCGAGGCTGAAGCAGTGGCACGACCGACAAATGTTGGAACAGGAAGTAGCCGAATCTTCAGACCAAGAAAGCGCGGAGATTACACAAAGAACGGTTACCTTCAATGATCCGGAAGTTTCGGAAGAAACGGTCGAATCGGACCCACAATCACTAATCCGAAAAGAATTGCCAGCGAGCTTAAAACCGAAGGAGGTGGCAAAGTGTACTTTTTGCAACAAGCCAGTCATAGGGCCATGCACAAAAGGTACCATCATCGGCGGAAAGCCAACAATGAAACACGCCAATGAGATCGACGGTAGGTTCTGTGCAGCGCGTCGGCGGACTGAAGTGGCACAGAACAGTGAATCAACGGAGGAGAATACTTCATCCCGGACGGACGGAAGGTTACAACAATCAACGAACTTCAGCCTCCGCAGGAACCTGCCACCAAAAGGGCGAGTGTACCAGTCGTGGGAGAAGAAAGGGAACGTGAGAACAGCCTGGAGATTCCTGTGCAGCAGCCACGCCGAACAACACTTCAAACAACACATATAACAAACAACACCAGACCAGCAAGGAAACAACGTCGGAAGGTGGAAGTCTCGGAATCGGGGGAAGAGCAAGGAGAAGCGGAACAAGCAGAGGAGGAGTATGCAGTGCGGAAATCAGGGAGGCAAAGGAATCAAACGAAGCGGTATGGATTCACAAATGTGATCAGCAAGCTGCCATTATGGTTAGTAACAGTGTTTATGATCATCATGATTCCGGAAATCCACGCCATCGAAGCACAGGGATGCCAGTGTCAGAACAAAAAACTACTCGGATCACTGGATCTCAGCAAGTACACTCAGTGCGAGAAAGTGGCAGACAAACCGTCCCCTCGAAAAGTCACCTACGAAGTTTTCGTAATGAAAAAGGCGTCAGTATTTTTTCCGGCTACACTGTGCAAGGCCACTGTGCAGTCTATCACGGTGACAAAATTTTTTTGGGGAAGCACGGACTCAGTTCCTTCCAGCTCTTTCCGAGACCTGAGCCCCGATGAGTGTCAAAGAATGTATCAATCGCTGAACTGTTTTTCCAATCAAATGCGCAGAGTGCCAGGAACAAATGCGTTTGCGTTTACGGAACAGCCAGAAGCAGTCAGCAGCTGGTTAACAACCACCACAACGACAACAATCAACTGTTTTGTTGAACCCACGAAACTCACTCAGCAGGAAACAGGAGGAGACATCATTGGTATTGCTGGCGCTCTGGGGACAAAGAAAGAAGTGGGACATGCCTCCAAGGGCGGAATGACCTTTATCTGGCAAACAGATGCCAGTGATCAGAAGAAGCCGTGCGACTACGAATCGATTACGAAAAACGATGGTTACCTGTACGATCTGGAGAACAAACGACTCAGAGTGCGAGACCCGGAACGACAGGTTGATTTCATACTGGACGCCCAGCCCGCGGATATTGATTGCAACTTCACAACGAAAGTATGGCACGTGCGGGGCGGATTCACTGACGTACTGCTCAGTTTAGCCGTGGAAAACACGACGGTTATCGAGAACGAACTGTCAGAAGCCCAACGGTACAAACGAAGTGTAGAAGAACGACAAGTGGAGAGACCACAATTCATCGAAATACTTTCACCATCAGAAATGGCAGTGGAAGCGGCGAGGCGCCAAGCATTACGAGTCGAAGTGGAGGAAATCCAAACAATGCAACCCAATTCGATGGCGGAAGGCCCGTCCACGCGGCGACGAAGGAGCCGGACAACTACACCTTCAATTTCTATAAGCGAGAAACCACACAGGAACGCAATGGTTGAGTCCGAGAGCGCCACGTTTGAGGCAGAAGCCACGACGGTAGACGCAACCATCGAACCAGAAGGGGAAGGTATTTCAACCATGCCCGAAAGGTCAAGTCCCGCGGACGCAATACTCACAGAAATCGCACAGCTGATAACAGAACGCACGCCAACGGAAGCAGACCTGCTGCAAAACGAACAAGAAGAGAACCGAATCTTGTTTGAGCAGGAAGAGACGAGGCGCAGAGACGATGAAGAACGACTGCGGATCCGATTGGCCGACGAGGAACGTCGACAACAGTTAGTGCTACAGGAACAACGTCGCCGTTCGAATGCAATACTTCAGCAGGAGGTGAACGACTTTGAGCAGCAACGATTACAACAAAATCGCAATTATGCAAATCAACTCCGGAGGGAAGAGCTGACACGGCAGGAGACCGCACGGAGGAGACAGACAAGCACACAACCTGCACCAGTACGTAGACTAAACCCAAATTGGGTGCCGCCAGGAGCGTATGTTCTGCAACAACAAGCGGAAACCATAGACAAACCAAAGCAAAAATTGGGGGTCTCAAACCACACTTCGGAATTCCTCGCGCGTATGACACTCAATGACATCAAAGCAAAATACGCAAGGACAAAAGAGATTCCTATGGAGCTCATGCTGAGTCACCAACAGTACGTTAGCGACCATCAAATCATGATTTCTAATCTTCTAAGCGAAGAGATTCATCAACTGGATTGTCAGGCACGGCAAAATCGGGCGGCCCTAATCAACGTTCTCGCGAAACAGTCAGGCGTCCGCGCAGCTCAACTAATTGGTTTTGACCAGTGTCACAGCTTGGTCGCACATGGAGCAATGGCCCTTATATATCAGTGCGAGGCAGTGAACGTTACGGTCGGAGCAAAACGAACGGAGTGCGGAATGGAACCGACGGTGGGAAATGGATCTCTCAGTCTGGACGGATACACCATAACCCGTAACTTCATTCCATGCTTACATGACGGACATTTTACGCAAATTGGGGAGAAAACATTTGAATACGACAGCCAACGACAAGACTGGAGAGAGGCACGAGAAACGATTCAAGTCTCCCATGATCATCTTGTGGCCACATTCGACATCACGGAAGATCGAACGGCGGTAGGGATCGACAACTTTCACGAGAAAAGCGATAACAACTTCTTAGATTTGTTTGGAGAGCTGTCAGCCGTCATGCAGACGTCTGGTCAATCTTCCTTGTCGGAAGCTCTACGGGGAACAAGCAAGGACGTGGCTCAAAAGAACAATGTACCAGACATTATTGGGGGAATAGAAGAAGTGTTCACTGGATGGAGGACGTCTTTCATTTCAATCGTATTTTTCGTGGGATGCGCGTTGAGCATTCTCATTGTGTGTAAAATTTGTGGACCAAATCGGATACTCGCGGCCATTTGTCCGAAGCGTCGCAAACCAAACAAAAAAGAACCCGACACAAGAGCCATCTACAGCGTTCGAAACGGAGTACCACGGCTCCGGCTGCCAGCGTTGGAGAACGGCGAACGAAGGCACAGCAAACCGGAAGAGGTGCCTCTAACAGATATGGAGGTCAAAGATATGGCGACAGAGCATCCATACGGGTTAAACATCATCCCCTGAATTTTGGCGGAACTGAGAGAGGAATCCATCGTTTTGGCGCTAACCACACTAACTCTCTTGGTTCCAGTTGGATCAGCGGAAACGGCCCAAAGTCAAGTATATACACTATCTGTTCAAAGTCAATATAATCACGCAAGTCAGTCATGCACCTGTACCTATGTTTACGCACCGCCCCCATGCGTCCTGAGGGGAGACAACACAGGGATGCCAATTACGAGGAGGACCCGAACGGATGGGGAGGTAGAAGGCACCACAACGCCACTGGTGATTTCTAAGGAATCAATGCTTAACAGCAACAGGATCCCGTGGAAAGCAGTTGTGACTCAATTGGTTGACAGTCTGGAAAAAGTGCGACGGAAGCAGACGAGAAGCATTGTAAAAGAATGGCGAACTGGTTCTACAGCGCAACGCGACTTCGACACAAACCTGGAGGAAGAGATACTGCCCTTCAGAGAGCTAATAAGTGGATGGTTCGACCGACTCAAGAGCAAAAGACCGTCAAATCAGCGGATAAACCGGTTAAAATTGCTACATAACAAAACGGTGGTGACAAGTCAGCAATTACGGAAAATACCACGCCCCCTGGAAGTTTTAAAGCACTTCGAGACATTGGGACAGCTATATATATTCGCATTGTTCGAGCAAATATGCTCATTCGATTTTCACCGCGCACCAGCTGAAGTTCTTCCACTTTGCACGGAATATTATTTTTCTTCCTGGCCTTTTCAAGTTATTCCCGATTTCCACTGCAACTACTCCCCTTCTCCCGAAAGTTAGTCCTGACCTGAATAGACTGTCGAGCAACGCTGCATGTTTTGAAGAAAGATGAAAGCACCAAAATCACCGTTTCACTGGACTTCGAAGAAGTTCTGGACGCGATACGGCCGCAGCGAATGTGGTAACTCAAGCTCACGTCGCGAAGGGAACTCAACATTGAAAGCGGCGATCATGGTTTATTTGTTCGCTACGTCAATCCAAGGGATTTGCGCCAGGATGGAGAATGGGCGATTCATCCCTCGCGACGAGGACCCAACAGTAGCCGTCACCAGGGGTAGGGTGATAGAATTCCGGAGTGTGGGAGAGATTACGCCAACCCGGACAACGCCGGAACTGGAAATACTCAACGTCCGACGGGTAACGAAACAGCCTCCATCACAATTGTCAACTCAAACCCACATGGGAACAGCCCATGGGATGTTTACGCTCGCAAATAATCAGGTAAGCTTGACAAAGCGTCCGGACGAATCGGGACCTGGACAGACGTCACAAAGTCCCGGCGACGCCTTGTGGATTTTCTCAAATTCGGAGCGGTTCCGTTCAATGATGAAGGACACACGAAACAAACCAGCATTGGAACGCGCCTTACAAAATTACCGACCATTCAACACTGAGAGCACACGACCGAATAGACCGGAACGTTTTGAAATACAACAACTTGCAACCATTACGACTGCAATTCCTCCCGGAATCATGGATACGCAGAGGATGCCATACTCTTTTGAGGAAATGCACCTCCTGCGACGCCCGTCACCGAACGCAATTTTTGACAGCGTGTTTACCGTGGCGCGAAATTTGATCAAGAAGACGTACCAAAACTACTGCTCAACGCCAGCTTTAGTCAACGGTCCTATCCTCATGCTTAAGTGCATCGAGTACTATTTGATGGCTGACCCAAGCAGTATCGCAAAACTAGATGAATTTGGCCTCTCTCTAGATGTACACCCGCGTTTTCACTCACCGGAATTCCCACAACCGTCAGTGACCGACGTCGAGATGGATATAGCCTTCCGAAGACGGCATGCGCAAACGGTGGACGAACGGAACGCGATGACGGCATCACCGGAGGACCTGGCTGAGTACGACATCGAAGACGAGACCAGTACGGCTTCTAACAATGCAAGTGTCCGCTAGACGAAAACGAAAAGAATCTCTCATTAAAAACAGCATCAGTTAACCGAATTTATTCAACATTTAATCACCAAAATATCCGCATCTTACCCGATTTTAAGCGTCGGTGATCATGGAAATGCAGACCCTCCAGAGCCTTGGAGAACCAATCAACTAACCCAGAAAGGACCACAGAGGTTGCCAATCATCACCCTGCGATGGAGCTGTATCCATCAACAGTTGGAGGACAGTCACTTGTACAGAGACCAGAGGATGCTCAATCGCACGTAGTTAATGACGTCCATCCACCGCACCTCTGTCGAACCGGAGTGA
This sequence comes from Hypsibius dujardini, assembly GCA_001579985.1. Taxonomy (NCBI): domain Eukaryota; kingdom Metazoa; phylum Tardigrada; class Eutardigrada; order Parachela; family Hypsibiidae; genus Hypsibius; species Hypsibius dujardini. The sequence continues at coordinate 38,602 of LRSR01004099.1, forward strand.
CTCGGGTTATAGGCTTCTCATGAACGCGTTCACTACAGGGATCTAGCAACATAATCTACTAGCACACGAATGATTGGGCAACATATGGACAACGACTAGGAAAGAGACCTGCCCCCAGCAAGACACCGCCAGCACAATCGGTCCACAGGGGAAGACCCGTCAAACTGGATCGACTGGCCAACTGTTCTTGGAGGAACTCAACGGTTCGATGCAATTTGATTAACCGTCTGAACGGACAGGTCCGAGGCCTTCGAACTCTGCACAGCCACCGGCGACAGGCGACCCAGGGTACACTTACCCAAGGCCGGATGTACCGTTGCAGTTAAACACAGGCTTCCAGAACGATCCATAACCGTATCCCGTAATAGCGGGCAACTCCGGTATACTCGACCCCGAGACCGGATCGAGCGGCTACAGTTACGGATACGCCGACCCGGCGCTGCAAAGTGTCAGTTCGTACTCGGACCAGCAAGAAAGTTCCCCTCCGGATACCAACGGCTTCTCCCCTCGCGTACAGAAATTCCAGCCAATTCGGCAGGTGGAACCTCCGCATTTCGGTGTTGGCGGGACACGGGACGACGGTTCGGGCATCAGTGGGAAGGTTTCGACAGCCGCGACCGAAGGCAACGCGGTCGATCGGTCCACCAACGCAGCGACCTCCGTTAATTAGCCTGAGGAACCGGTCGGACCGTCTCGGTTTCGGCCTGGTCCCCGCATCACGGACGCTGACCAATTTTACCAGCAAACGAAACTCGGTTTTCGTGTGACGCAACGGCAGAACCCCGACGGAGAACCGTCGGACACCAATCCTCCGTCTCAGGGTATGGACGAGACGAGGGTTCATGAAAGACAACGGTACGCAAGTCTGCGGCCTCAAAAATATAAGCACGACAGTGATCCGGACCAGGTTAGTCCGAAAGTTGGCGAGCCTTCCAGCCCAGCTCCGTCTCCACAAGACGAACCCTCCGGACTTCGAGACGAACCCTCCGGAAATGAAGTTTGGACTCCGGGACGAAGCTTCGGACAACCTTCACCACAACGGCAGTACATGCAAAATCTGTGGAGCTAGTTGGCGCGCACCCGCAATCAACAGCGCCCAGCCCACGAAGCCCATCAGGGTTTTCAACAGACAAGTACGTCACCGCCCCGACCACGGGAAACCTCTCCGCGTCGGAAGTATGAAGCACCTGTCCGCACGCATCGTAACCGTTACGACGGCTCGACTCCGGGTTCCCGTCGAACGCCGTCCAACAACCAAGACAGCCAACCGAATTCCTAAAGTGCCGGGACTCAATACTTTGTGCAGACCTCTCCGTCGCAGGACTCGGAGTACTTCCCCCGGAACAGGTACCCTCGCCAACGCAACGGTGAAAACGACGGTTTCAAACAGCCCTTCATAGCCAACCAGGTCATGCAACAGTTCCGACGGGATCGCCAGCATGATTTTTTTCCGAAAGGGGCGGGCAAGACGTGAGAAGCTTCTCACAGAACGCACCTGCAATGTTCAACGGATAACTGGAACCGATGCGGCGACCTCAACCGGGTTTCGGTAGCTCGCAGGACTTTGAAGGACGGACGGACGGACCGACGGACGGACGGACCGACGGAAGGACGGACCGACGGACGGACGGACCGACGGACGGACGGACGGACCGACGGACTAACCGCCGAGATCATGACGGATGAACGGACTGATAAACGGACCGACGGAAGGATTCCAGATACCGCAAACAAACCGACGGACGAACCGTCGAGAGAACGATGGACGGACCATCGGAAATAATGACGGACGGACCGTCAAAGAGAATGGCAGACGGGCCGAGGGACGGACCATAGAAAAGAATGACGGACGAACCGTCGAGAAAATGACAGACGGACCGGAAAACAGAACTGAAAACGCTTTCTCAACACATGTGCTTTTATAAGGCACACACCCGGAAGTACTCCATAATAAACACAGGTCTGCAGGGGGTGTTACGTCACTCGAAGCTAGGACAGCACAACCTGATGCGCACGCAACGCACGCAACTGTGACGAAATGACACTTGAGCGTCGAGCTTAGTGGGCACCGAAGAACAAGTGGGCGCGTGAGCACAGATACGGCGGACTCAACAAGTCCGAACGGGCGAGTACGGTTGCGCGAACGACTTCCACTCGTCCGGCCACCGGTCCAAGTCAACACTTCACAAGCAGCAGTTTGTTTACTCACTGAAGGATCACGTCCGCATCGGCGGACTATAAAGGCAAAATATCGCCGAGGGATTGTTAGTTGAGAGATTTTCTTTTCCTTTTTTGTCGCGGCAATCTATACCACGCTACCCGCAGTCACAGTACTGCTTTTTCAACTGTATGCCACGCTGCCGTCACGGAATGAACGACAACAGGGGACACATTTTGACATCACCAGGTCCGCCGGTGGACAGCGCTGCGACGACCCAGACTAGTCTAAGTTCGGTGGGGTCGCCTCCCCAACAGCACCCGGTAAGCAATCCTGATTTCACTTTAAGTAATCCTACTGCGGCTCGACACGGCAACGTCGTCGCGGCAGAGTTTATCGACCCGCTAACCTTGGTCGCACCGGACGGGAACGACGCAGCAGGAAGCCATTCGGGGACATACACGATGTTGTTTCCGGGGACGTTAGTGTCCGAGGGGAAAGAGGCAAGATTCCGACGCAAAGTCCAGCGTCTTTTGCCGCCGGGATATACCATGAGCGACGAAGCGTTTGCTGTACTATATCAAGCAACGCAAGCCGCATTTAGCAATCTAGTGGGCCCGGTGGACCGTGCCACGTTTCAAATGATAGTTGGGCCGCGTACCGGCACTCCAACATCCAATCCAACTGGCGCGCAAGGACCACTCGACTTTACCGTCGGAGGCCCTTACCAGACTCCCACGCGCCGACCTCGCAAAAACCCGGCGCCACAGAAAAAGAAGTAGCAAGCAACACGCGCGGTCGGTGTTTTTCCGGTGGAGGGCAGTTGTTGGACCACGCCCAACAAGTCCTCATATCCAATCATCACAGCTATTTGACTCGATAATACCTTACTTACTTAGTAACTCTATCTACCCTATTAACCCTGTTCTGCTGCCACAGCTAATTACTTGATGTGTGTGCTATTTACTATCAATTCTCTAGTTAACACTTTACTATATAAGCAGATGTTTTACTAGTTATAAGCAGCAGTTTTACTTCTTCTTTCCTTTCTTCCAGTTTTCTTCTC
>LRSR01004100.1:0-11066 GCA_001579985.1 Hypsibius dujardini
CTGTGAAACAAACATACAAAGCACAATGACGTAGGCAGACAGGCCGATAAGGAGCCAGATCGGAGTTTATGACTTCTGAAGTGTTATGGTTCAGACAGATAAGATTAATACCATATTTAAATATCAAATTTTTCCCAGGATCGGGCCCAAATGGACAACCATCATCGGCCATCGAAGCTGTGGGAGCTCCCCCCATTGTCCGCAACTGTACAATTCAATTTTCCGCCTTCAATGGGCTTAATTTTACCCACACGACAGGCGCGGCGCAGATTTTAGAATCCAAGTTCCGATGGAACAAAGGTTTGAATAAGGGAAATATTTGGAATCACAAACACACACACATCACCAATAGCGGTGTGTTTATTATTCCATTGAATTGCCTCACCACGGTGCGTCCTTCCCGTTTTAATAGGCCACGGAATTGCGGTGAACTCCACCGACGGCAACGTCACTCTCCGGAACGTCGTCTCGGAATTCAATTCCGCTGATGGAATTTACTACATCTACAATGACACCTTTCTCCAGCTTCCGGACACCTTCTGCACTCGACCGCAGTTGACGTTCAGTCAGTCCTACCCGTTGTATATAGCGGGATTCCAGCTGGCGCGAAACTATTCCAAAAGAGGAGAAGACTGTTCCCAGGTAAAATGCGCAGCGGGCTGGACAATATCCCGCGAATAGGCAACAAACACATTTTTTTACTCTAGATTTAAATAAAAATTCCGGAATTATTCCGGCAAAAGGGTGTAAAAAATGTGTTCATAAATAAAAAAAGTCAGGTCTGTTCTATGAAACAAATAACCTCCGCTGAGCACGTGATGATCGGGGACCTGAGTTTTACAGTGACTCATAGGATAAAACAGCTGTCTTTATCTTAGACTTTTTTCACGTACAGTCTTCACTGCGAAATTTAATTTCATTAAGTCAGATGAAGCACAGTTTTTGATAACAGCTAACTAAACCTCAAAGTTTTCTACTCATTCATAATAAAATAAGAAATCTAAAAAGGAAAGCTCACTTTTTGTTTTAAAACGCTTAATCTCGTTGATAAAATTGGATTACTGCACTTTTATTTTGTAGTACGGTACCATCAACTGTTCATTATGGGCAATCAAATAATTTATCACTATCGAAAGCTTCACTGAAATATTAAATATTTCTGAAATATTTTTTAAGCGTTTTGGAAAAACATGGAACTAATGTACTACGAATCAATGGAACATAAAATTAGGGATGAAAAAAAGTAAACAAAAAACTAGCTGTTTAGTCAGCTAAAACCTAATTATTGAGGACTTTTAATTTAGTAATTTTTAATAACTGAAACTTTTAATGTAAATGTTACTAGAAATTAATTGTCTAATCGTTTTTTTAATGTTTTTTTGAAGTTAAATTTTGGCTACTAAACTTTTTGCTTAGTGTTTTTATTCAATTAACAAAACTAAAGCAGAGATCTCAGTGACTAAAAGTTTTAATTTAGTTTTAGTTTTAGTTTTATTTTTTAATGGCCGTCCCTTGGTGAATGCAATAATTACGTCAACCAAGAATGCAAACGAGCCTTCCCTCTTTCTTTCACACTTAAATTTACAGACTGCACTTGTGTACTGGTCAGCACTTTTTTTCTTTGCGTATGAGTAGTTTTTGGAACAACTAGAATTTGTGTCTACTAAATAATCAAAGCAATAATTCACAGAGATTTTTCGTGGCCGACCCGGCAATGATCCTCACGGTCCACTTCACGGAAATGGAGGCGAGCGACCCAACCAGCGGGACCCTCGAACTCCGCGACGGACCCGACGGCCGCTCTCGCCTCCTCGCCATCGTTCCCATCGTGAACGGTACCCGACCGGAGAGCATCAACACCAACGCTAACCGTTTGTGGATCCGCTTCCAAGCAGCGCCGCGAAGTTTCGTTCGGTTCGTCATCAAAATCGCCGCCGGCTACACTAAAGACCTCGACGTGAACATCACCAACAGTGTCATCACCGGAAACGGTGGTCGCGGAATTGCGATTCGAAACATGCGAAGTGGATTGAACGTGGAAGGGACACTTGTTCGCGAGAATGGTTTTCAGGTAAGGATGGCAAAACCAACCGAGACAACAAAATGTATAAACTAAACTAATAATGTTTTTTGCAGACATTTTGTGCCAGATTTTTTGTTTCAAATAAAATACATTCAATATTTGAATTACAAAAGTTAAGTGGGAAAAGTAAAATTATGTCGGTAGCTCATTTTAAAGAAAATTCAAAGTCATATCTTCCTAGTTCTTGCAATTTATTTTCTTAAACAAAAACTTCGCAAGCTAAAACTTTCGGAAATTGAATTTCGGTGGGATTGTTTTAGTCTCAAAAGTAAGAAAATAAAACACATTCAGTTACATTGTACAGCATTTTATCTGGGAATTAAATTTATCCGGCTAAGCTCGATGAAGGGTAGCTAACTTCCTAAGTTTCTGAAATAACACTAAACGAACTATTTGGTTTGCATGTGAAACTGGAAATCATTCAGACAATTTTGACGATAACTAATTTCGGTGATTATAAAAAAGTGGCGTTATTAGGAGCGTTCTAGTATTACTTAATAAATGTCGTTATTTTCACGTGCCTCCAGGCCGGCATTGCGATCCTCGATGGAGCTGGGGACGTGAACGTTTCGTATTCGGTCATCACGAAGAACCGAGGAGACGGCATTAACGTGACGTATGTCGGAGGGAGGAGGAACATAACCGTGTCGCGGATTACGGAGAACCAGAAACACGGTTTGGCGATATCCTTCAACGAAACAGTCCCTCGAAGGAGCTTGGAACAGGACACGCAGATCACACACAGTTTCATCGAACAGAATTGGAACGGCGGTGTGATCTACGGAAATTTTTGTCGGTTTGATCATGCGCTGAACGTGACCAATACGTCCTTTGTGGGGAACCAGGGCCCGGGTGTGGAAGTTTGGTCGTGTTTAATGCAACCGCAGAAGGTCTCGGTGAGGCAATCCAATATCTTGCGGCTGACGCTGGAGTGGAATAAGTTTTCGGATAGTGCTGAAGTGGGACTGCGGATACGACCTGCAGTGAATATATTTGCGTTGATTGGTAAGCATCTGGGTTTTTTAGAAGTGCCTGCATATAGCTGCACCAGTACTACGTGTGTCTGCCTCATGGTTGACTCTCTGTCTGTCTATCTGCCTGCGTCCTTGTGCGCTTGTATGTTTGTTTAACAGTGTATTTGACTGTCTGCCTGCCTGCCTGCCTGCCTGCCTGCCTGTCTGTCTGTCTGTCTGTTTGTTTGTCTGTCTCTCTGTCTCTCTGTTTCTCTGTCTGTCTGGCTCTCTGTCTGTCTCTCTGTCTGTCTCTCTGCTTATCTGAGTTCCTAATCCGTTTGTTATTGCCCTGTTGGCACGTTAGAAGTCATATCCTAGCGAAAGTGCTCATTTTTCAGGAAACAATACCTTCAGTCGTCATCGTCGCGGCGCCATCTGGATCCAGAACATGAACTTCCCCTTCGACGAGGAGTGGGCCCACCTCCCGTCCGACTTCACCGTCAACGAGAATTTCTTCTGCGACAACGAGGGGCCCTTCGTCGTCCTAATCGGCTTAACCGAAGCGTCGCCTCTCCAGAAACTCGACTTCCGCTACAACTACATCCGCGACAACGTCATCATCCCCGCGTCCAACCACATCCGCCGGCATCGCTCCGAGGGCGTGGTCATCGTCGGGTCTAGCAACGTCCGCGTCAACCTCAACTCCTTTGACAACCCACTGAGCCCAATTTGGCTTGCGACCCATTCGCGGAACCCCGCAACCACCATCAACGCCACGCACAACTGGTGGGGATGCACGGACGAAGCCAAAATCTACGACCGCGTTTTCGGCGGGAAAGACCGTTACGACTTGTCGCAGGTGGTGTTCCGTCCGTACCTTTCTCGACCGGATTTGGTGGATCCCGAGGCCATAGCTCCGCCCCCGGAGTACCGGAAACCCTTCGTTCGTGGCAATGTGGTGGGAGGATTGTACGGGGATCGGGCGGGCTACCTGTCCGGGGAGTATGTGGTGGAGTCGGACTTGATCATTCAGCCGAATGCCATTTTGACGATCCGCGCGGGTACGCGACTACGCTTCGAACCGGGCGTCGGCATCCTCAGTCAGGGGAAGATTGCAGTGGATGGGACGTTAGCGCAGCCGGTGGAGTTTGACCTGCGAGTACATCTCGATCAAATGCTCGGTATGTTTTGGGAGAGCAATGGTTAAATCGCTGACTTTGTAACGAGGGCGGATTAAACGAAAACTTTGTTTAAAAAACACAGCTAAACGTTGAAGGGAGGAAATTTATTATCAAACTAGCTTTGCTCATCGATTAAGCTACTAAAAAAATTTAACTGAAAAATATTATTTTGTTAATTAGCTTAAATTTTAGTTGACAAAAACCCGCCCAATTATTTGACTAATTTTAGTTATGGCCAGTAATGTTCGTAATGGGGACAATATTTTATTTTAAAAAGAGATGAAAAGTTGTAAAGTAAATTTGTGAAGTAAAGTTGTGAAGTGAAGTTTGTGAAGTTACGTCTATGCTATGGCGTTCCAAATTTGTTAACTTCATTTTAAAAGTCTAAAAAGTATAAAATGTGAAAAACTAACAAATTTGTGCTGTGGAAAATACAAAGTATGACCCACTATCGGAGAAAAGAGTCTCGCAGAAACGATTGGGTTGCAGAATCAAAAGCTGGCATTGTGTCCTCTTGTATCAATAGCTTCAAACCACCTGATGCAATCTTGCCCTTTAAATAGCGGATGCAGTTCTTTTTTAATTTAAATTCCTCTGTGCATTATTTCGTATGACTTAATCGTTTTGCGTACCTGTCTGCAGATTTCACGAATGAAAGCACTCAGCTTCTGCGACTGGTCAATGGATCCAGCAAGTACGAAGGTCGGCTGGAAATCTTCGCCAACAACGAGTGGTCCACCGTCTGCCAGGAACGGTGGACCCTCAAAAACGCCGGTGTCGTCTGCCGACAGCTCGGCTTCGCTCACGCCCCCGAGGACTTCCTCTCTGGGTTGCTCCACTACAGCCCCGGGGAAGGCCCGATCGCCATGAGCCACGTCGACTGCGACGACTGGGACTGGGACATTCTGCGGTGCCCGCACGACGCTTTGACCGACCATTCCTGCACTCACTTACAGGTAGATGGATAGGCAGACAGACAGACAGACAGACAGACAGACAGACAGACAAAGAAGCAGGCAGGCAGAAAAGCAGGCTGTTGTAAAGTTGAGCACTCTTATTACGAGGTAAGAGTCACAGTGCGGTGCAAGTTTGGAAATGGTAAAAATGCTTCGTTCGCATACTATATCATCATTGTTTGTCAAGAATTTGGGTTTCATAAATCAACCATTAATGGAACACACATATTCTGTAAGAATTGTTTTGAAAAACAGAAAAGTAATTTGTTTTAAAATGAAAAACAAAAAAGAAACCTTGTGGCTAATTTAATTTAAATACGTCACAATTTTGCCCTGTTTACCGTGTCGTGCGCGGCATTTACGCCAAATCAAAACTTGCGCATCATTTGGACTTTTACCTCGTAAGCTTAAAGCCAGACCATAGTTATTGTGTATCAGGCCGGAGCTGTCCTTGCCGTACCTCGAAATCTCGTCCACCAGATGGAGGCTGATCTGGGAGCATTGTGCCATATCAGATTTTAATGTCTATAAAATGTGGATGCTCAATATGATACTAGTATATATACATACATAGCATATATGATACTATATATATGATAGTATATACATATACTGCGTAAGATAGGATATAAAATTTAAATGTAAATAATATTAGTGGTCGGAAGATGTATATAAGTTAAATACAATGATCCTACTCCTTAGGACGTCGGGGTGAAGTGTCGCGCCCCAGGATGGGCGGGTCTCCGACTCCCCATCACCGCCGAACAAAGCATCCTCGACCACGCGGTCTTCCGTCGCGCGGGCATCCTCGACCTCGACACGCAGACCGTCTCGGCGGCCGTCCAGATTGACTTCAATATGAACCACCGCATCCGAAACTGCATCTTTGAGGAGAACTCCAACGCGGGGCTGGTCATCCTCAACAACCACCTTCATCCGGGGAACAATCTGGTGCAGGGTGCGCGGTTCCGGCACAACGCCGGCTCGGGCATGATCATTCGGTCGCCGGGGGTCACCGTCTTGGACGGAGAGTTCGTGCAGAACGGAAGGGCGGCCTTTTTGTACGACCCGAAGATGAGGAGGAATGAGATGCGGGAGGCGATTGCCTTTTTGGAGCGAAAGAACCCGTGGAGGACGGTGGTGCTGAGCACGACCGGGACGCAGATGAACGTACAGGTGGACAGTCAGCAGGAGGTGTTGGTGGTGAGCTCGGGCCAGCCGCATGTGGCCAACGGGACGGTGACGGTGGAGGTGATACTGAGGGACTTTTCGTACCTGCTGGGAGTGCAGGTGCTGAGCCTGCCGCAACGTTACAGCACAGGTAGATATGAAGGCCTGCTTGATTTGTTGTTGTTTATTATCTTAATTATTATATATATATCTAATATATATTTTATATTTGATTATTTCATTTATAATTATAAATATCTAATGAAAAGGCATCAGTAAAACCAAACAGAAATGAATAAATTCGACTGGCAGAGTAGAGTAAATTCCTTGTCAAACTATTTTGGTCTGCCATTTTTTGCGGCTCCAATTTTCTCTGACGACCCTTTTTCCGCTCCAGAAACCATGAAGATCTACAACGGCGACAAGAAAGCCTCAGACGTGGAGGTCTGGCTGGTGGACGAACGCGTGGACCACCTTCCCGCTACCAGCGTGTCTTACAAGCTCGTGCTGGAGTACCACAGTGGACCACGCCCACTGGGGAAGGTGATGATCCTCCTGACGCCCCTGCAGCGACGTGACAACAACATCCCCACCCGGCAGTTCGCCACGACCCTTGACAACTGCCGTTTCAACAAAAACGAACGCGCCATCGAGGTGGTCCACTACGACCTGCTGGATCAACACGAATGCCACCTGGACAGTCAACGACGCTTCAACAACGAAACTATTAGAATTGTCAATTCGCACATTGAGGCTTCGATCGGTGAGGGCCTCAGGGTCGTCAACTACCAACCATGGGTCAACGTGCTGCGACCGTATGAGAACGCTGAGTATTTCTTGCTGAAGTCGCTGGCGCAGATTAATTATTTGATCTCCGGGACGACGTTTGATAAAAACGGCGCCGGGGTGATCATGGCGAGGGAAGGATTCAGGAATGTGGAGGCTTCGGGGAATATTTATCAGTGGGTTATCACGAAAAGCCAGTTCACGGAATCCACGGGTCCGGCGGTGTCGTTTGATTTCCCGATTAGTTTGGGCAAGCGCAACTATGCCATGTGGGATAAACGGTAAGAATTTGTAGCTGAATCAAAGACTTTTATTTTGTTTTAAGCATCAGTCGGGAGTACCACTTGTCAATGTCTGCCAGATTGCAAGGAAGTAAAAAGGTTGCTTTTCGATTTTGATTTGCAGTGCAGAACTAAAACAATTTTAGTTTTGAAAAATGTTTTGAAACGGCGAGTTAATTATTGACTTGGTTTCACGAATATACTCGTATTAAGTTTCAATATAACTCGCAAACAGACAAAGTCAAAGCTCCAGATGAATTGTCATTTTTCTACTTTTTATGCTGTTAGTATTATATTTTCACACATTAATACAATATAATGTGATTTTCTGTGTGGCCAGGTATATGCGGGCCGAAGTGCTCCGTCTCGAGTACGAACGGTTCATCCAGAAATACTGGGACTACGCACTGGATCGCATCATGACCGGACACTACGACGTTAATTGGATGGAACGCGAGCATCTCGCCCGGCTCGGCTACCAGTCCTTCCACGCATCCACCGACAATCTTTCTCCTTACGCGGCGCACAGCCTCAACATCCTCAATTGTGTGATTCGCGATAACCGCAATACCCTCCTCAAAGTCGATGGGGACTTTCTGCGCTTTAACTTCACCAACAACGAAGTCTCGCAAAACCACTGCCCTCCGTCATTTGGCTTAATGCGCGTCTCGGGAACGGAGAAAGAAGTGCAAATCATCAACAATCGCTTCACGGAGAATCAGTGCAAATTCGTGGCGGAATTTGACGTATCCAGTCACACAGCCAGCACCGGCAGGTAAGGATTAATTTACACGGGTAATAACACTTCACGTTGGCATCGGAACGAAAACGCAAGTAGGAACTGAACGAGAGCGTGCCCACGAAATTTGCAACGTGCAGTTGAGAATTCGGGATATATTTCAAAACACCTCAATAATATTGCGAATAACCACAGTAGCTTAAACCAAATCTTTTCGGATAATTAATGATGATTAAATATTAATTGGACTCTTAGTCAAAGATTTTTAATTTTCATGTGGCTTTAGAGCCTTTTAATAGGGAAAATATTCTCTACGGATTCCTTCAAAATCTTGATCTGTTCTCGGTGCTTATCAGTGTTTGTTTGAAGAGGAATTCATTCTCTGTTCAATCACTACCGACGCAAGTCCCCGTTCCTACTAGTTCGAAGTCTGCTGTTCCCTTTTTGGTTCCTTCTTTAGTCGTTGAAACAGGCATTTGTGCTCCTGTCCAATTGTACTTGTTCCTTCAAAATCTCGCTGTTACCTGTTATGTTCCTTTGTAAGCCGAGGGAACTGAAATTCGTAGTTTATTCCGCACAGAAGGATCTCTTGCAATTCTTACTGTTCCCTGTTATGTTCCTTTTACGGGTAGCAAAAATAAGAATTTTGTTTTGTTCCGTCCGTATTTGTTCCATCAGCAATCTGCAGTTCTGTAGGCCTTCTGTTCCTTCCTTGGGCCGTAGTAATCGATATTTCTGTTCTTATTTTTTTCATACACAAGTTCTACTCTTGAATGTTCTGTTCCTTTTCAACTAGAAGCACGCATTGCATGGCGGTAACATTAACCGTTGTATCTCCAGGGTTCCCGGAAATTTCATCCGAAACGACATCCGCGGGAACGTAGGCAACGACCGGCCCACCCCGGGGATCCCCAACACCGACCCCTCCAGCTACGCCGTGGCCGTGAAAGGCCTGCAACGCATCAACGTCACCTTCAACATCTTGGCCAACCCTTCGATGGAGTACGAATTCATCTCTGGTCTGCGAACCGAACGCCTCAACATGGAACTGGAAGTGCGCTACAACTATTGGGGCTCGCAGAACACGACCCTGATACGCAGTCGGATTTTCGACTTTGACGACTGGAACTGCTACGCGTACGCGCAGTTTGTTCCTTTTCTCGCGACGCCCGAGTTTTCGGCATTGATTTTGTCCGCGGACACAACGATGCGGGAAATTTCCTCGGAGACCATTAATGTCTTGGGTGGTCGGCTGACCTATTCACTGACCCTTAAACGGCGTGCGATGCCGTATGTGGTCAATCGGGATTTGACTGTGATGCCGGGTGTGACATTGACAGTGGAACCCGGGGTGAAGCTGGAGTTCTTTCCCAATGTCGGAATTTTGGTCCTGGGGCATTTAGTAGCGGTGGGACGTGGGGATGAGGAGAGGATTCAGTTCGGACCGGTGACGCGGTCGACGGCCCAGCGATCAGGTTTTCCCGTGACTTTATCGCAGAATAAACCCATCACGAACATTAGGAAACCCGTCAAAAACATTGGGAAACCCGTCACGGACATTGGGAATGTTCGGCTATATGGAGGCAAAACGAACAGCGAAGGTATCGTAGTATGGCGCTAGTTATTTTTATGGGTAACATTATAGTCACGTCTATACACCTCATTCTACTACTGGGACCCCCCTTTCCCCAAATAATTTGAATTCAAAATTAATCCAAATTAAAACAAACATCAAGTTAGCTTAATGATATTTGTGTTCATCACTTAATTTAATTTCATATGAGATGAACGTCTTAAGTACTGTACTAGCATTGTACTGGAAGTTGAAGTCGAACTTTAAATGAAACGTATTCTTTTTACATTTTTTCAATTTTAATTAATTCTGGGAAATTGTCAACAAAACGCAAAACGATTGACGCTGGCAGATATTATCGGTTTGGTGTCAGATAAAAACAGTTTAGCTTTCTAATGTCTGCTAAATGGTTTAGGAATAAATAATCAAAGGCCACTCTGGCGACATTTGTATTGCGTTGAACGTCAATGGGTTAAATACAATTCTCGCTAATTAGTTGTGCTCGATCTGGAGATAGTAAAATATATCTAAATCACGTTGAACAAGGGTCCATTACCTTTAACAAATTTATCGATACTTATACTGAACATTTTTGGAAAAGTTTATGATAGATGTCTTAAATGTAAAGAGTGCTGAGACTTGCACAATATTGTTAGTCTTTCTGTTTTTGATCTTCTAGTTGTGACTTTCGTATGATTTTTTTAACAATTCTATATTACCTACATTGAACTCTTTGGAGATTAAATTTTCTTTGGCTTTTAAATTGCTTTAGCTATTTAAATAAAATCAATCAGTAAATTTCCTGATTTGAAGAAAATGTTCCCTCAAGGACCAAGATTAGGCGACCCGGAGGCGAGCATAATCTTGTAACAGTTTTATGATTTCCCGCAATTATTTTACAAACAAGCTTTACAGTTCTACTACCTCGTTCAATTGTAATTCGTGGACTGCGCAATTCGTCAAGGTGAAAAACAACTCTTTTCGAATTTAATTAGGTTATCTGGAGGTACTGAACCTGACCACTAGCCAATGGATCCCCATCTGGCATCGCGATTTCAGTATCCGTGACGGTCAAGTGGTCTGCCGACACCTCGGCCAACCGACAAACGACGTTCAAATGTGGCGCGGACCTCGTGTCGAAGATTTTCGTCTCGTCCGCACCTGGATGCGCCCTTTCTACTGCCTCGGTACGGAAGCCAGCATCCACGAGTGCGAGCTGCCGCTCCTCGAGCCGGCCATTCATCTCCAAATTCCTGACTTCAAAGACTCCTTCATTTTCATCCGCTGTCAAGGCCGGCATATCTCCCCGGCCACGGAATACTGGGGCGGGATCCGTTTCGCTAG
>LRSR01004108.1:0-12436 GCA_001579985.1 Hypsibius dujardini
CTGTCTGTCTGTCTGTCTGTCTGTCTGTCTGCCTGTTTGTTTGTTTGTCTGCCTGTCTGTTTGTTTGTCTGCCTGTTTGTCTTCTCGCCTGCGTGTCTGTCTGCGTGTCTGTTTGCCTGCCTGTTTGTGTGTGTGTGTCTTTTTTGTCTCTTTTTTGTTATGTTGTGATCCATTTCAGGTAGTGGGAAGATTCGCGGTGGTCAACGAGGTCCACCGGCGTTTCATCCTCCAGGCCAACCTCGAGCAAGCGCCCATTAGCGGAGCATGGGACACAGATGATATGGCGGCCGTAACCTTGAAGTCTGCTCCCCTGGATGGGTTTGTTCCCACCTCGGTCCCGAATAATGCGGCTGGTCATTAATTGAGAAGATCCGGTGACCATTTCGGTCCTTTAATTATGTCGTCGGTGATTGAGTTGACATGAACCTGACCTTCACAGCCATTCGTTAATTCACTGCTAGTCAAGCTTGTAATTATTTGTAGCAAACAATTAATTCGTGCCCTGGAACTTTCGCTTCATTTTACTCGGTCGTTGCTATTAACGCGTGATTGTATTTCAAATTCGTCCCACGACATTCGAATTTATTTTCTTTGCAAATTATGAAACTGTTTAAGTTTGCTATGGAGCTATGGTATTTTTGACAGAGGGAGAAAAGAATGACACAAATAATGTTACAGAAACAATAGTCACGTACTAAAAGATGCTCATATTACTCATATTACTTTACTGCCCTGTAATAGCGCTCAAGAAAAACAAACGATTTCGTTTGAACAAAAAATTAAAAGCAGAGGAGTAATTCTCCATAGATTCTGGCCACTTGAATGCAGTGAGGGCAACAGCTGGCGCGCCCATCGCTAAGATTTCTAAAGTGGCACAGAGATTGGGGGATCGAATCTTGGATATCAAGTGTTTTTCTTTTACTTTTCGACTTATCTTTATTTTCGACCATTTTGGCAACGCAAAGGAAGCTTACCCCCGTAGAATCCCATTTCTTCCCACAAACAATCGGGTTTTTAGCCAGAAATATCTTCCTGGGCTTGGCTTGCGGTTGCTATGGTTTCGGCAATTTCTTTTTAGCTCGCGCTTCATCCAATTCTGATTCAGTTTGAAGGCGGATTTGTCGTTATTAAAAACATCATCCGGATGTCGAGGTAGCCTCCCTCGTGAAGCGATGAGAGTAAGGCGATATACTGTTCCGCACGATCGGCCGTCCATTCTTTCAGCTTTATCTTTTGTCTTTGGATAACTCGCCCAGATACTTTGGGATGGCACTGCATAAACCTGCGGAACCATTTATCACCAACCTCTCCGGAATCAGGCCCTCGGACTTAGCGCATTCACAAATAACTCGCAAAAACTCGCTGCGTGCCATTCCCAATTTGGAACTGCGAACAGGGGATGATTATCTCCTTCAAATCTTCTTCCTCCAATGGGCTGAACAAAACAGGGCGCCCCAATCCTGATTTTTGAAAAGAATTGCTCAAATGGGAGGAAAGAATAGAACATGGGATGCCGTGTATTTTTGTCTCTCGACGGACACCAATGTCTTTCTTTTTTCTAATGACATGAGGGAAACTATCGGGTGCTCGCCAAAACTACTTGCAATTATTTGGTTGTGACGGTATCCTTTGCAAATTCCGAGCGGGAATTTTCGGTCAGCGGGAATGTTGTTACCGGTTCCCGCAATCGCCTTTCGCCCGAAACGCTGCGTAGAATTAGGTGTCTGAAATCCTGTTTTAAGACGATTTCCGTTTCCAAGCCGACTGATGAATTGGTGGAATTCATCATCGATTAATTTGTCTTTGGCACCCCTTCTTTATTTGTTCTCATTATTTCCTTGACGCCGGTCTTGAGTCTGAATAATTCTGTTGAATTGTATTGCCCATATTTTAAATAAGTATGTAACCCGGCATCAGATTGTTCCGGTGATGAAGGCCATCACATCAGCGGTGATAGTCTCGTTGAAATCGTAATAGTGAAATAGACAATTCATTTGCAAAGTGGTCAGGATTAGGCCTGACTCCTCTTACAGTACAGGAGTACAGCACACGCAGGCAGTACAGTACATAAGTACAGCACACCCAGGCAATACAGTACAGGAGTACAGCACACGCATGCAGTACAGTACATAAGTACAGTACATGTTTTAGTAGGTGCCAAAGAGATGCATGGAAAAACGTCCATCGATGTATTCCACTTCCAGGTTACAGTCTCGTTTGGAGCTGGAATCAAACTGGATTTCCAAACCTGAGCCTTTTATAGCACCACAGGCCAAGCGTGGAACGGTTGGAATTGAGTTTGGAATAACTGGGAACTGCTTGGAGTTTATTTGTGCATTTTTGCATCGTCCACGGTTCCTTTGTGTTCTTCCCCTCTCCCCGCCCGCTAGTTCTGATAGATTTTGCGTCGTAAATTAATTGGCAACTTATTTTTATAGCGTAAGAAAGAATGTCGCTGCGAGAAACGAAAAAGCAGCGTTTGGACACAGAGGAGCGTTCGGTGGCCTCTAATGGAAGCCGCGCCCCCGCAGCTGGTGAGAATCTGCGTCATTTTCACCTTAGAATATTTTATTTTTGTGAAAGGCTGCTTTATAAGTGGAAATCACCGTTGAGTATGCGCCGGAAAATGATTCAGTTTCCCTTCCAAAGCTAGCACGACTGTCTGTAGATTGATTGGTTGATTTGTGGCAATTTTGTATCTCAATTCTCCGGTCGATTGATTGGTTGATTTATGGCAATTTTGTATCTCAAGTCTCCGGTCGATTGATTAGTTGATTAAGGCTATTGGATTCACACCTTCGGTTCTGTTATTTCTTATCAAACAAATACAAAGTTTCTCCTCCAAGGATCGAATTTATTTCCTGTACTGAAAATCTTCTTCCTTTTATCATTTACTATAGGAAATGACTGGATTTTATCGTCGAAGTTTGATACGTCTCTGCTCACTTGATTGATCTTTCAGTGTGAGTTAAATATTTCGGTTATTGCTTCGGTTGATTGGTTGGTCGGTTGATTGGTTGATTGGTTGATTGGTTGGTCGATCGCTTATATTCTCTCGATTTTGACCCCAGAAAAGTTGACGTTGCTGCAAGTGTTTGAATGCCGGCTTCAACATTACCTTTTGCTGTAGGAAACAGCCTGTCCTTCACGACGGGCAAGCGCTTCGATGCATGGCAGCACGCCAACGAGACCGCTTCCAAAGTCGATGGCGTCTCTCGCGTCTCTCACTTCATCTACTCCGTGCAGGTGAATCCCAATCCGCCCGCGCGCCTGCTGAAACCGGGAATGGCCTACCTGGTCGCCCTCGTCACGGCGGAGCATTTGATGATTGTGCAGGTGTCGGAGAAGGGCGACACTGTGGAGCGGATGGAGTTATTTGTGGTATGTGTACGGGCATTCGGTTGATTGATCGATTGATTTGGGTCGAAATTGGAGTTTTATAACTGCTTGATTGATTGATTGGCGGTGAATTGTTTTCTGTCTGTCTGTCTGTTTGCGTGTCTGTCTGTCTGTCTGTCTGTCTGTCTGTCTGTCTGCGTGTCTGTCTGTCTCTCTGGTTGCCTGTCTGTCTGCCTGCCTGTAAGTCTGTAAGTCTGTCTGTCTGTTTGTCTATCTGCGTATGCTATTTCCGGGTTTGGTCTGGTTTCAGGTGCCGGATCAGCCTTGTAAGGATCAGCCAAAGCAGGCCAAGCAGGCGGCGGAAAAGGAGGATCTCTATACCTGCATCTGGGTGAAGGACCCCATCAACCGGCAGGAATGGACGGCGGTCTGCTTCGCCGGGTCGACCGGGGTGATTCGCATTGTGGATCTGGCGCTGATGCCGCAACGGACCGCCTTCCTGCGTGGCCACGCTACGGCGGTCAATGAGCTGCGGTATTGTCCGACCCATCCAGCCTTCCTCCTCTCCTGTTCCAAGGATCAAACCATGCGGCTGTGGAGTATTAAATATTTGCAGTGCCTGGCGGTCTTTGGAGGAGCTCAGGTTGGTGTCTTCTTGTTTGGAGGGTTAAATTAGAATTATTTTTAATTAAAATATTTAGATAATTAAATTAATTTAATTAATTAATTTTTTGAGCATTTTGATGATTTCGGCTGAGGATTACAAAGTACTTTTAATTTAATTTAATATAATTTTGAACTAATATCATTCTTAGCTTTAATTACATTTGAACGTGGAAAAAATAAATAAATTTAAAATAATCCAGAATTTAAACTGAACTTATGCTTCACGTCTTCAGGGCCACAAGGCAGAGATCATCAGCATGGACGTAGACTCCACCGGCTCTTACCTCGTCTCTGGCTCCTACGACTCGTGCATCAAAATCTGGGCCCTCTTTGGAGATGAGAACAAGCGGCTAATGGATGCGGTGCGGATCCACGCCATCACGTCGGACCCGCAGTCGGTGAGAAGTAGACAGACAAGTAGACGGACAGACAAACAGGCAGACAGATAGACAGTCAGACAGTCAGGCAGCCAGACAGACAGACAGACAGCCAGCCAGACAGACAGACAGACAGACAGACAGGCGGACGGACAGACAGACAGACTAATGGATATTAAGTTTTAAACGTTTTTGGAATCTCTAGCACTGGAACGGTATTGGTCATTCGTTTATAGGTGACGGTGCCCGCGCCGCTATTCTCTGCCTCCGACATCCACGACGGTCAGATTGACTGCGTACGCTTCGCCTTCCCCGGCACCAAAAACATCTTCGTCATATCCAAAGCCTCCGATCAGACCATTCTGATCTGGCTGGCCATCCTCTCCACCGGACCGCGACTGCCCGGCATCACTGCGGAATGGCAGCAGTGCCATCGGATCAAACTGACTCACAATGAGTTTTGGTTCGTCAAGTTTTCCTTGCTTCAAGGATCGCCGGCGGCAGAACACCTTTTTGCCCTGGGCGACGACAAAGGATCCATTAAGATCATGGACCTGGAAGCGCTTGTCAAGAAAGAAAAGGTCTGTCTGTCTACCTGCCTGCCTGCCTGCCTGCCTGCCTGCCTGCCTGCCTGCCTGCCTGCCTGCCTGCCCGCCTGCCTGTCTGCCTGCCTGTCTGCCTGCCTGTCTACCTGCCTGCCTGTCTGTCTGTCTGCCTGTCTGTTTGTTTGCCTGTTTGTCTTTCTGCCTGTTTGTCTGTCTGCTTGTCCGTCTGTCGGTCTGTTTGTCTTTCTGCCTGTTTGTCTTTCTGCCTGTCCGTCTGTCGGTCTGTTTGTTTTTCTGCCTGTTTGTCTGTCTGCCTGTCCGTCTGTCGGTCTGTCTGCCTCTGCCATCTTCTCTTCCCTTATCTCCGTTTAGCATGCGACGGCCTTCGTTAAGGCGACGCAGCACCGCCACGGCTCGCCCAACAAGGCCGTCATCCGCAGTGTAGACTTCTCATCCGACGGCCGCCTCCTGGTCGGCGGCAGTGACGATGGCCTTTGTCACATCTTCGTCCGGAAGGAGTTCAGTGCGCCGCTCAAATTCGTGGCCTCCGCGTCGGCCGTCAGCAGGAAAGGCGCCGTGGAGGATGATCACTCCAATTCCGTATAGAACCGCGCTTCCCTTCTCTCTCAACGCCTGAAATTCTAACGCATTCGTTTCCACACCAAAGACTGGGGATATTTTTTTTGAGACGAAATTTAATTCGTTACTTTTTGACATTCGTCTTTTTGACATCCGTTATTTTGTCTCACCTGAAACGGGGTCGATGATGACTTTTTTTTGGCAACGCCTTTTTTAACTGTTTATATTTTATGATTTATTTCTCTATTTAAACATACGGCCACAATTTTGGGTGGCAGACTTTAAGCCAAAAAGGGTGCTCCGAGTTCGAGCCGAATCAAGTCACCGTGCGCACTTTTCTCGATTGATTGATTGATTGATTGATTGATTGAACGATTGAACTTGTTTTTTGGCGGAATTTGAGGCAGCTTACTCGATCTCATTTTTCCTCCGGACCGAGCATTAAATCAAAGATTCAGGAGAAAGCAGTGGCAAGCTCTAGCCAAGATTGGTTCAAACTCAGACCACTCTGATGGTTCGAACTCTGTCACTCAAAATTGTGGCCATGTGTGTAGTACTGTACTTACAAAGATCAGCAGAAATTGCGAAACAGGAAACAGAAGAAATAAATTCTGTTGCCTGTAGTGTTTTTTTTAACAGCGTGTTTGAATTCAAATAAAATATTAATTACTTTTAAATCCACCGGACAGATTTATCTGAATAGAAAAACTTTTTATTTAATTTAGTTTTATTTAATTTAGTTAAGCCGATTTGTTCACTTGAAGCTTTTAAGCGAATATGGAATCTTACAAGTGGAATAAATTATGCTCTGGTTTATGCAATGAAATGGAAAAAAAATGCACATTTTTCGCTGAGAAAATGCCGATGAATGTGATGAGTAAGAATAATTAACGCCAACGTGTTCTTCTTCTCATTCAACACCCGAATGTGTGGACTCCACCCCAAAAGCTCAACAGTTTTGAGAGGTCCTTGCGTTTGGTGAGCCATCCGGTGGTAGACTCCAGCGAGAGGTAAGTCGCGTTGGCCGACGAAAACCGGAGGATCGAGTTGGTCATATTCCTGCACAGGTATTGCAAGCGCATGAAAAGTAAGACTACAATTAGTGGCGTTGTTGAGAGTTCAAAACGTAATTACTTACTTATTCCGTAGGATGTGTCTGAGGAGGTCTCTCAGGTGGGACGTTCCGCTGTCAAATCCCGCCATGATGCTGATTACAAGATGCGAAGCGACTGGCCGGCCGAAGAGGAATGCCACATCCATAGCATGTGACGAGCCTAAAGGAAAGTTGAATGTATTCCAGGCAGACAGACAGACAGACAGGCAGACAGACATACAGACAGACAGACAGACATACATACAGACAAACAGAAAGGCAGACAGACAGACAGACAGACATACAGCAGACAGACAGACAGACAGACAGACAGACAGAGTTTGAAGCATAGGCTGACCGATTATTGATCCAGATATGGAAGGTAAACTTTTATAGACTGAGTTATCGTTGTAGGAGATATTGTAGAGCGTATTTCCGGCTGCAGCCAGTTTTCGGTCCGCGTAATACGCTGCTTCTTTTACGGCGGGCACCACGAAGAGCGCATCGGTCGCCACCTTGAAAAATGATTAGAATTTTCTGTTATGGTCAATAAATTGTCCGGGATTGACGGACGGATAAACTGCAGGCACAGCAGTACCTGAATGAGCTTATTCCTGGTGTCGCTCCGAGACTTGCTCTTGACCATCTCGTAAAAAGCATAGATATTTTTCATCATGTAAGTCGGTGGGCTCTTGCAGTCAAGGATGCTCTGGAGGGACTCGGGAAAAGCCACCTGTTGAAACCATTCTACTAGTAGCTTGGATAGCCGTGATCCTGAATTTTGCCATATCTCTGCAAGTATAAATCTGTTTGTCCATGCCTACATTTGCCTGCGCCCTTATGCCTATCTATTTGTTTGTCTGTCTGTCTGTCTGTCTGTCTGTCTGTCTGTCTGTCTGTCTTTTTATTCTCTCTGTCTTTCCGCGCGTCTGCTTACGGTCCAGAGACATCAACACGGCTGCATCATGAGCCATGAATCCATTAGTGAAACTTCCGCTTAACTTCCACGAAGCACTGGCCAAGATTTTGGCAGGTGTAGCCGTGAGGAGAATTCCGTCGACCACTGGGCCGAAAACGAACCCCGTCGGCTATCAGGATCAACACTTCCGGTTGTTATTAGTAGTTAAGAGAACAATTCGAAATTTTAACCAATCATTCATTTCTTTACTCACTGAGTCCTGTCGAAGACGTGCGGCCATGCCCAAAAGTTCACCAGCAGTTTTGGTTTTGAGGCAGGTCACCATCACTTCTGGCGGACTGGCTGGGCATTTCAATTTTTGCGCTAATTTAACTGTAGATGACTTTACACCGCGAGCCATTGCCCAAGGAGCCAAGGAAGATCCACTCATTGTCACCACGTTATGGACAAGAACTAAAGAAAAGGCACATTGTTATTTGTCTGTCTGTCTGTCTGTCTGTCTGTCTGTCTGTTTGTCTGTCTGTCTGTCTACCTGCCTGCCTGCCTGCCTGCCTGCCTGTGCCTGTAAGCTGTCTGTCTGTTTGTGTCGTTTTCGTTTCTGACTGCGTGGCCAAAAACTTGCGGCTGTGTCTGTCTGTTTGTGTCGTTTTCGTTTCTGACTGCGTGGCCAAAAACTTGCGGCTGTGTCTGTCTGATACTGTGTTATATTAGCATAACTACCTCGGTTGTCTGGATCGAGCATCATCATTGACACTAATGCTGCACCCGTACTGTGCCCAATCAGAGTAATCTTCCCGGGGTTGCCTCCAAAGTTTGCGACATTAATATTGGTCCATTTCAAGGCAAGCTTCAAGTCGTGAAGACCCCAGTTGCCCGTTGCCGTTTTATCTTCAGTACTCAGGAAACCTAAGCAAAATCATGTCTCACGGCGAAGTTTTTAGTATTGTGAAGCATAGACTGGATTCTGCTCACCGAAAACGCCGAGCCGATAATTCGGAATAACCACCACGGTGTCCATCGCATTGGCCAGGTCCATAGCATCATATAAGTCCTTGCTGCCGCCTGACAAGTACAAAGGACCGAACGCTTACCACTCAGACATCGAGAATATAGTGCATGTTATTGTACAAACGTACTTCGATAAGCGCCTCCATGGATAAAGAGGATAACCGGGTTCGACGTACAGTCACCAGGACCTGTTGTCTTGACCGAAGACGGCACGTAAACGTCTATAAAAAGGCAGTCTTCCGACATCGGTTGATCGTTGCCGGATTGTGGACACTGGTAGCCGGCAAGAGGCCGGGTAGTTAAGGTGTAGTCGGTGTGGTCGACGTTCGTTGTCGGTATCTAGAACCTCAGCAAATTTGAGAATAAAACCCCTTCACGCGAATCGACAGGCAGATACCGAACCAGACAGAAAAACAAGCACACCCAGACAAGCAGGTAGACAGGCAAACAGGACATAAGCAGGCTGGCAGGCAGATAGATAGACAGAGAAACATGCAGACAGAAGACAGACAAGGACGTAGGCAGACAGATAGACAGACAGACAGACAGACGGGCAGACAGACAGACAGACAGACAGACAGACAGACAGATCGACAGGTATAATTAATGCACCTGGAACCGTTTTGCCTTCCCATATCTGAGCCCGATGAAAGCATACGATGTCACATTCACCACCTGATTAGCTGATGTCAGACGTGTCTCCACAATTTCGTTACCAGCAATGGCGAACCCATTGAGCTCGATAGTTCCATCGCTGAACGCGTAACAGGGATTAAATTCCTGTGGTGGGAGTGGCGGTGTAGTTCTTCTGGTCGCTGTTGAAGTACGTGCCAAAACTGTTGTTCTAGCGGTTATAGCAGTCACCGCGGTACTATGAGTACTGCTTATAGTGGTACCAGTAGTAGCACGAGTTGTAGGTGAGTTAGTAGTTGTGACTGTCGTGGTGGTACTTGCTGCCGTGATGTTACTGGTAGTAGTAGTTGGTGTGGTCGTGGTATTTTTGGTGGTACTTGGGACCATGGTGGTTGTTGTAACCGTTGTAGCTGTTGTTACTGGAATCTTAGTGGTACTTGAAAGAGTTACCGTAGTGTTCACTGTGGTGCTAGCTGGTACCGTTACCGTTACCGTCGTGATAGGGGTGGTTGAAACCATGGTGGTACTTGAAGCTGTAGTGGTAACAGTTGGTACCATTGTGGTTTCAGGGGTACCGGTGGTGGTACTTGTAACCAACTTGGGGGCAGCACTACTACTCGTGGTCTGTGTTGTCAGTCTCGGCGTGTTTGGGTTTCGTCCGTACGGAAACCGCAAGACGGCTGCCAGATTCCCGGTTGCTATTGCATCCCGGAAATTCTGTTGGACGTACAATGGGTACTTCTTGAGATTTTGCAGTCGTTCGGCGATGATGGAATCGAGATCGTCGTTACCACCGGCGATCACGGTCACCGCAACCGGCTCCTTAGTTGAGCTCTCTGAGACGTCTTCAGTGATCGTTGAGACTGTTGTCTGGATCTCGATTGGTACTAGTACATCCGTACTGGATTGATTGAATGCTGAGTCGGTCCCATTACTGACATCGGTGGCGTCTTCCTGGAACTAGAGCCATCCCGAAATACACTGAATTAAAATATGTGTTAATAGACAAAGTGTCGAAAAATGATTGGTTAATTTTTGCGTGAAATCATATGTTGTGCCACTTCAAATTAAGTAGTGGAAAGTTCTCATTTAAATAAAAAAGCAATTCACTGTAACTAATATCATGAAACGTTTCTTGAAACACGTGTACAATGAAATGTCTGGAGACAGACAGACAGACAGACAAACAGACAGACAGACAGTTAGTCGCCTACCCGTTGGTCTATCTGCCTGCCTGCCTGTATGTCTGTATGTCTGTGTGTTTGTTTGTCTGTCTGTCTGTTTGTCTGTCTGTCTGTCTGTTTGTCTGTTTGTCTGTCTGTCTGTCTGTCTGTTTGTCTGTCTGTCTGTCTGTCTGGACCTGGTCTGGCGGTTGCTCCTCAGCAGTAGTGTCGGTTCCGTTGTTAGTATCCGTTGCATTATTAAAAGTGTCGACGACGTCTGACAAAACGTCCTCGGTGTCGGTCCCGTTGAAGGCTGTCTCATCCCCCTGAATCCCGTTCCACAGGACCGATGAGGTCGCCAGCACTAGACCAAACCCGATCAGCAACGGAAATGGCGATGAAGTCTTCTTCATTGATTTTATTTCCGGCCAGTGAAGTTTGTCGAAAAGTGGCAACAACGCTCAAGGGAATTACTTTCAGGCGGCTAAGCAAATCGTGGTGACGGCGGTGGTGGTGGTGTGCCTGTAAGGCAGGCAGAAAGTAAGGCAAGTGGTTTGTGGGTCCTTATCGTCGTGGGCGCGAAAGAGACTCTCTCCGGTGACGATTAAATTTTCATCCGACATGGTTCTCCACTTGTTTTTAATGAGTGTCTGCGTTCGATTAGACGGACGGCCCTTCTACAATGAAGGCTCGGCTATTGACGCCTTAATTGAGTATGGAGGGTAGGCGCGTTATAGTCGAGTTATAGCCAAAAAGTTTAGCGAGACTTATAGAAAATTCGAACATTTTGTTGGGAAAACGAAAACAGCACTGTTGTTTGTTTGAAATTGCCATTGTTGTAAACGTTAAGTTGGGCACGGGGTTCGCCGTACAAACCGGTTTTTTTTTTCTGGGAGAAAATTAGCACGGCTGCCTTTTTCCGACATTGAAAATGGTAAGGCTCAATGATTAAGAAAAACTTGTAATGCATCTGATTTGTGTATGTTATCCTCGGACTAAACAGCTGGCCTCTGTCTGTCTCTCTGTCTGTTTGTCTGTTTGTCTGTCTACCTGCCTGCCTGCCTCCTGCCAGTCTGTTTGTCTGTTTGTCTGTCTGTCTGTCTAATTGTCTGTCTGTCTGTCTTTCTGTCTGTTTGTCTGTTTGTCTTTCTACCTGCCTGCCTGCCTCCTGCCAGTCTGTCTGTCTGTTTGTCTGTTTGTCTGTCTAATTGTTTGTCTGTCTGTCTGTCTGTCTGTCTGTTTCTTAAAATGTCCATTTCTCTCAGTTGCTGTCATCAAGTCTGATAACTGCCTTTTTCCTTGACTCGAGGGCCGGCAATGTTTATGGACACCTACCAAGTAATCCCTTCCCCGCCAAAAAAGAGTCTACAGGTTTAGCCTACATATCACTATTCTATCGACTTAAAATGGATAGACTGTCCTCCTCGTAATATTTAATCAGCGCGGTTTGCATATGCGATTTGTTTAGATTAAAATATTGCCCATCCTTCCGTGGTCGCTACCACAACCTCAGACAGACAGATAGATAGATAGACAGTCAGACAGACACGCATGTCAAGGATAATATTTGCGCTGATGGATGTTGACGTATTGAATTTTTAAGTGACTTTTAAAACTGGGCCTCCAAATGACGGATTGCCTTAATTTTCAATATAACGCCGCAGCTCTCGGTCGTTTTGATGCGCATGTCTGAAACAACACCCTCAGCTCGCTCGACTGGAACAATTATCACCGCGGCATCACGTCAACTTCCTCCGGATCCCGATCAACAAGGCACGAAATCACAGGCAAACTGGATTATTCACGGTCTAATAATTAGCAGAGGAAAAAAAGAAGGCGAAGAGGATCCCCACATCCTGCCTGTGTGTCTGTGTACAGCACAGTAATAGACATGATTGTCTGTCCGCACGTTATGGGAATACATACGACCGCAGTTCATTCCAGGGACTGAAAACTGCAATCGAATGAATGGTGCTCTACTTCATTAACCGCGAAAAAAAAAACGTTGAGCATCCGTGGCGTTCTCGAGACGTGTGCATGACAGTGTCTGTCTGACTGATATGTGGGTGCCATAGCTTCCGGAAAGGGATCGGGGTTTCCGATAGGGGGGGGGG
>LRSR01004109.1:0-34323 GCA_001579985.1 Hypsibius dujardini
CTGTCTGTCTGTCTGTCTGTCTGTCTGCTTGTCTGTCTGTTTGTCTGTTTGTCTGTTTGTCTGTCTGTCTGTCTGTCTGTTTGTCTGTCTGTCTGTCTGTCTGTCTGTCTGTTTGTCTGTCTGTCTGTCGTCTCATCCCCTTCTCCACGTACTAAGGTTTGCTAACTTTCTTCTCTGCTTACTCAGATTCACTTGGTCTGCATCGGATGGAAAACACGAGCCACACTGACACCACCGTTACCCTTCATGTCTACGTTCCGGCTTATCAGGAGTGTCTGACGTTCGATGAGCGTTCCGGTCATCGGGAAAAGTGTCAGGTGGTGTTCCATCAGAACTTGGAAAACACCCTAGAGCTGGCCAAGGAAGACTCTCCATCGCTGCCTAAAGAACAAGAAGCGGAAACAGCTCTTTCAGTACTACGCCTCTAGCCTCATTTATTGAGGGAAAGGGCAAGATCTGGAGGATCAGCAGGTTCCATGTCTGCTGCTTTCGGCGCTTCGCCATATTGTTTTTCATCGGTATTTGCTGACAATGTGACTCCAAGGACAAGCACCGGCTGACTGGACGCCTTCGGCTTTTTCTTATGTGACTGGCTCAACGAGTTTTCTTTTCTCGCTGCAATTTATGAAACTTCATTTTCATGAAAATGCGCTTTTGCCAAGATTTTAGTTTCCAGCGGACCCTTTTGACTGGCCTAGCTTTCGCTGCTTTTTGTAAAGATTAATATAGAATAGAATGTATTTTCCATGTTATGTTAGTGAAGATTAGAGTTGAGTCGTTTCAAATTGATCAAAATTCAGTTCAACTAACGCTCGTCCAAGCAGCAGGTGCAATGTCAAAAAAAAATTGGGAAGTCAAATGTAATACATGAATAAGTTTAAATTTGCAGAACAGATCATGGGTGATGATTAATGGCACCTATTACTTGTAAATACGCGGGCGTAGCGCTGTATGCATGTCGAGCTAGATACGCTATGGTACTGTACATAAAACGAACGAATGTGCTTGGCTGGAGAATGGTCGTTCCTATGGAGAATGGTCGTTCCTATGGAGAACGGTCGTTCCTATGGAGAATGGTCGTTCCTATGGAGAATGGTCGTTCCTATGGAGAACGGTCGTTGGCTAAAAAAGGGCGCTCCTATTAATCGTACAATAGGATTTTGCGTCAGGACCCGAATCGAACTGCCCTTTTTTCATGCATGTCCACTCATATCCTCAGACAAAGCTTAATTTTTGGCGAAACAAAGAAAAGTTAACTCATACTGCAAATTATTTATAAAGCTGAATTTACAGTTTATTATAATTAATTATTTTATTTATTTATTTATAGTTTATTTGTGTTTACTGTAAAGTCCACGTGTGTAAGTTGTGGGGGCCTTGATGAACATTTACATCTGTGAATTGTCTGATCAGCCCGACCCGGCGTGATCGGGTAGTGATAACACCGCCAAGTCAACAATAATGGCAAATGTAGTCGTGAACAAAGCCGGGAGCTATATATTTCGCTATGCATCGTCATACATTTTCACCGCGTCGAACAAAATGGTCGGCAGCAGAAGTTAGCGCAGCAGGCCGTGGAGGCGACGACGTACATTTTCAGGTGGAGGTCTCGCGTTTCGTCATGGACTTTGCACCTGCTGAAAAAGTGTCTTCGACGAACAGAATCATCATCGCGTTTGAGTAATAATCTCTTGTGCCTCTTTTTTAAACGGACAAACCTGCCGGAAATCAAGAACCAACCACATCAACAACAACAACCCACCTTGGACGTCTGTTAAGATATATTCCCGTAAGAAAAGCTTCATAAAAGATTTATCAGCAAACCAATTCACTTTTGTCAATAATATAATTATATATTAATAATTGCATATTAATAATATATTAACTCTATATCCATACAGGGGCTGTTGATTCCTCACGTCGAATGGCTACACTGGATGGCCCGTCCACGTCCCGCGGCTACAGCTCCAGCTCGTCGTCCGACGAGGAGTGCCCGCACCGCGAGAATGAGCTCGACTATTCCCACTCAGAAATGGAGTCTTTCGAAATCACCTTCGCCAATTTCTCCCGCCGAGATGGCGGCAAGATCGGACGTCTCTCCCTCTCACACAATCGGCTGCGTGTTATTCCGCGGAAAATCAGCATCTTCAAGAACATCCAATACCTCGACATCTCCGGCAATCAAATTGACACCATCTCAGCGGAGATACTTTCCCTCACACACCTGAAAGTGTTGATCGCCAAGAACAACCGTTTGACCGCGGACGCTGTGCCGAAAGACCTTTACCAGCTGGCGGAGCTTCAGCAGTTGAACCTCGGCGGCAATCCACTAGGGAGAGTTCCCGAGGTGCTTAGTGTGATGAAGGGCCTGACGTACTTGCATATGGGGAGTTGTGAGATACAGGAAATTCCAAAGAACATCAACCGCCTCGATAAGTAAGGAACAATGGCGCCCCCTGGCCATATTGGACCATCTGTACTGTCGTAAACTGTACTGTCGTAAAAGTAACACTTTACTTTATCTTTCAGGTTGGAGGTGTTGTATCTGGGCGGAAACAGGATCGCTGAGGTCCCGGAGGAACTTGGTTTTCTTGAGAGTCTCCAGTCATTGTATCTAAATGATAATCAGATCACCGTTCTCCCGACCACGGTTGCCCATCTCTCCCAACTGCGCTCCCTTTCCCTGCATAAGAATCAGCTGTCGACATTGCCCAGCGAAATCATCAAGCTCGCGAATCTTCGTGAAGTTAGCTTGCGAGAAAAGTAAGTCGGAAACTGCATTGACCGCAATTAACATGCAGGGTTGGAATACTCAGGATGCGAGTGCAGTGTGGCTGACTGTTGTTCCTTTTCAGTCCGCTGGTTCGAAACTTCGTTCGATATCTCATCTTCCAGCCCGCTTCTTTGCAAGAAATCATCGGTCGAGTGATCAAGGCCAAGAACATCCGCTACGTGGGCCTGTTGCCGCCCAAACTGATCAAGTACTTGAATACTGCTCATCAGTGTGTCAACAGCCAATGCCGAGGTAAGGATGAAGGAACAAAGACAAACCGAGCAGCCCTGCTGTAATCTAAATTTGGCTTGGGGTTTTAGGTGTGTACTTTGACTCTCGCTTCGAGCACATCAAGTTTGTGGATTTTTGCGGAAAGTACAAGGTCCCTTTCCTGGAGTATCTCTGCTCGCCGCGTTGTGTACCACGCTCGGAGACGTCCGCTCCCGAGGTCCCGCCGGATGCTCAGGAAGTGGATATGATGAAGAAAGTTCTGCTGGGTTAAGGTGTGGCTTCATGTGATTTACAAATGTGGTCGGGAGATGTATACTGAATCCTTCTTGTAATGTTCGCAAATTTTGGCCAATGTTGCCGAGCGGTTCGTGCTTTCTCGCTTGGTTATAAAGCTCTCAATTCGGCAAGTGCTGACTGAATCCGGAAGTTCAGTTGACATTTATTTTTGATGCGAGACCTCGCATCCAAAATTTGGTGCAATTAGGGAAACCTTTACATAGGTATTCTGGTTTTACGCGATATGAACAGGTGCTCACTAACCTTGAATCTCTTAAAAAGATTACTGCCACGTGATTCATTCTTTGTCTTTCCCAAGGCCGAATAAGTGATTTTCGGTCTACTTAAAACATTCTTGAGCCGTTCAGCATTTTATCCACCTTTGGCGTATGTCTATCTGTTCCTCCCAGTCTTTTGGCACCCCATCTGGAGCAGTACAACAATGCGCAGTACACTTTACATATATAGTCATACATAGTAGATAGACATTTAAAGTAGATGTTCATGGTCGTAGACATGTATAGTAGATGTTCATGGTCGTAGACATGTATAGTAGATGTTCATGGTCATAGACATTTAAAGTAGATGTTCATGGTCACAAAAGTATAAGCAGATATGTACACGATAAACATCCCCCCAAATATTTGATTAGTGAGATCAGGTAGCAAGAAAAAAAATATCTGCTCAGTGCACAATTTAGGAAGCCAGAACCACATTGAAAATACTATCCGGGACGTCTAATCCCGTTCGATGTTTGACGCCTGCCGAAAACGATTTCCGGATATCCTGATCGTACCGGCTCTGAAATCCGAACCAGTACGCGTCGAATGCGTCCTCGTCTTGCCACGTATGTACGACCCATTTGTTCCGCTCAACAATGACCTCTGGCGGAACAATTTTTGTTAAAATTGGGAATTGAAAGGGCAACTGCGCGTGCGTCACGTCCGGAACGTTCTCTGCGACGAAACCGCTGAAGTAGACGTCATCGACCCAGAAATTTCGAGTGTACAGTGACGTGTTGTAGAGGAGCGGTACGAGGTCCCGTGTCATGATGTAGGCGTTACCAAAACAGTAGGGCGGATAAATGCGCCCCGGATACTCCTCGGGTGTGATGAACCATTTCAGGGACTCATTCCGGAGCACAGTGTCCTCCTCTGCTAAGTGAGCGCAGAGAAAGGTTTTGGTAAAAGGGGGCTTGGTTCTTCGATCCAGGTCGCGCATGTACCGCCCGAAACCGTCAATGTCCAAGACAATATCGTCATCCGCTTTCAGGACGTATTTATAGGTTGAGTTCTTGCAGTATGTGTCGAGATATTTGAGAGCGGTGCGGTGCTTTGACGGTAAAAGACGGTAACTGTCCCGGAAGGAGCCTTGGACGAGGTCTCCATGTTTTAGCTGTTCCTGACGAACCTAAATCCATGATCAATGTATTCCTATATTCGCCTAAACAACTCAAGCCATGCTTCGCTGTTTTACCTTCTCCTGGACATCATCACTCTGTGGAAGACCCAGAACGAAGAAGTTCAGGACTTGATTACGACGGAGAACGGCTTTGCTGCCCCACGTCTGGCGGATCTGTGAAGATGTAGGTGTAAATGTGTATTTTAACGGTGCAGTTCCTGCTGGGACAGAACATTCTGTCGTCTTACTTTGCTACGAAGGCCAAAGTTCTTGGCTTGTGAATGCGTGAAGACAATCATGAATGTCGTTTCGGAAGTTGACGATGTCAGTTCCGGATCTGATGATGTCAGTTCCGGATTGCAGAAGTCAAGGTTCAGATTTAAAAATCCGTACTTGTCGGGGTTAACAATCCTATCTGCAAGCGGACATTTGCATATTCATCGACTCACTTATAACTCGGTCTCAGTTTCGGTCAGTTGCCAGCGCCAAACTTTCTGACCAGACTACGTGAGAGAGCATGTTCTCATGAGATCTGGTGCAGAACTGGTCCAGAATACCTCAAATCCGGTGAGAAAGTTCGTCACGAGATTTGTTCGGACTTTCTGGCCAGAAGCAAGTGAGAATTCGGTGAGAATCACATGAGACTCATGCGAGAAAAATCTCGGCTGAATTTTGAGCAGAATGAGAAGAGGATTTTCTAGTTAGAATTGAAACAAAACTTTCTGGCCAGAATTACACGAGGACTTTCTTGCCAGAAATGCAGCAAATATTTCTGTTCTGAAATTATAGCTGGCCATTCTGGTGAGATCTGGCAGAGATCTCGTCAGAGACTTTTAAGAGCTTTCTGACGAGAACTGCCAGATTTCTCACCCAAAACTCTTGCCAAGAATTGTATGTTAATTTCATCAGATCTCGTGAGATCGTATATGGGATTTCACCAGATCTGGGCCAGATCTGACACAAATTTAGCACTGGGTTGTTGGGAGGTACCTTGTTTCTCCATCAACAGATAGCGAATATATTCGGTGTCCTCCATGTCGTACTGTCGGAGACTCTCCAGCACCGAAGGCTCTTGGTAATTCTTATTCATAATGATGAGTTTGTTTTGACGGCTGGACCACAACGCCTTATTCGCACATTCGGTGAAGTCCTCCGCCACCGAGGAAATTTTTTCACCCAGTAGCTCTGAAGAAATCGCGGAATACGATTATTAAACTTGGCGCAGAACTGCAAAAAGTTTCACAC
Organism: Hypsibius dujardini; assembly: GCA_001579985.1. NCBI lineage: Eukaryota > Metazoa > Tardigrada > Eutardigrada > Parachela > Hypsibiidae > Hypsibius > Hypsibius dujardini. The sequence continues at coordinate 5,927 of LRSR01004109.1, forward strand.
GAGAACTGCTTACGAGGTTGCAGAATATGCCCAATTAAAGACTGCAGCTGTGTGATGGCGCTTCTTGTGGTTATTCGTTCGGCTACGAAAACGACGGTCACAAGTGGACACTCCCTTCGCATCCAAGAAAACAGGAGGGCCTTCCAATCCACGGTCTCTCCATGCCAGAACACATCGTCTTCCGAAGCGTTTGTGCTTGCCCCATCGAAGGATCTCGAGGATGCAAAGATCAGTTTGAACGAACAGACCGCTTCCACAGGGTTCCTCCACTGTTCCCGAATAATACGACGATTTTTCTGGTTATCTATTCTCAGCTTGAAAGCAATGACTATCGTTCCCGGCGCTCCATGCCGTATCTGGCATCCCGCCAAGGGTCCGATGATCGCAGTGTCGGAGAGAAAAACCGCAGATTGAGAATATTTTCTCCGTCCGCTGCGGGAAATGAGAGAAGCCAGAAGAAAAATTGCCAAAAATGCCGCTAGACCATAAAGAGTTCGCTGGAATTTTCGGCTGAACATTTCAGTCGCTGGACGTAATAAGTATTGGGCATTCTTGCATTGTTGTATAGTGAAAAGTTTCGAACTTCTCGAACAATAGGCGTTCGTTCTGTACAAGCTACTTTAATTGTCGGAGTTGCTGCCTTGTCATGCCGGTGAAGGCGAGACCGAGGGAGGCGAGACCGAGGAAGCTGCAGAACAGCTCCCCGATATGGCAGTCATAGACCATCTTCCGCATGCGGTCAATAACAAGCACGCGAACGAGCAAAACGTAAATTTTGCCGCGAGCATCGAAATTATCAAGCTGACGAAAGCTCCGGCGATGCGGAACCTGACGAAGTGGGCGGGATTAGAGTTGTGCGTGCCCGTACCCTCGCGCTTTTTATACACCGTGGTGCCATCTTAAGATTGAACTGACGGAAAATAACTACCAGGCAAAAAACAGTTAGTGTATAAAATCTAAAAGTCTCAACATTCGAATGCCTTTCCCTTGATGGTTTTTAAAGATTATTTATGCTGCGTACGCTCACAAAAAATAAGTGGAGCTACTTCGGAGTTTGAAGAAAGGCAACGATTTTCGATGCAACGCGTTCGGGTGTGTCCACGTGGAGGTGATGCAGTCCGTCCGTCTCCAATCGCTCAAACTAGTGGGATGAATACATGATGATCAGAACTAGTTTTCAGGGCTTAAGTCAGACCCTCATTGGCGTTCAGGGCGGTTTATCCTTAGCAGTCGCGCAACACTTACCCGTGAACAGTTTTTCCCATACATCTCGAGAAACTCCTTTTCGACTTCCGGTGTCTCCCAGGCCTGAGAGTCCTTGGCCCTGCAATTTCATCAACACATGCTGATGTGATCTTGATGGTAACGATGAGTATTCCCCAAACGGGGATTTTTTCGTCGGACTTACTTTGTAATGAGCAGGTCACATTTAAGCTCTTTCATAACAGCACGATGTTGTTCCAACGGCATTCGATAGAGAGGTGGCTGCAACGAGAAACAAGACTAGATTGTAATTAACAGAAAAAATAAAATTTCACAGAATTTTTGTCTGTCTGTCTGTCTGCATGCCTGCCTATTTGTCTGTCTGTCTCTCTGTCTGTCTGTCTGTCTGTCTGTCTGTCTGTCTGTCTCTCTGTCTGTCTGTCTATCTGTCTGTTCGCCTATTTGACTAGTTCTCTCTTTGTCTACTCATATCTCTGTCTGCCTATTAGTCTTCTCTGTTAGTCTGTTAGTCGATCAGATGTGTGTTCCATAGCACAATTCTGTTTTTCTATTTTTCACTGAAATGTTTGTCGGAAGACTGGCAATGAAAACTCACAAGAGTTAACCGCGGATCCCTTGCAATCTGCTGGCGGCCTGCAGAAAAAAAACATATTACAGTACTGTAGTTCGCTTTTATGCAAAGCCCAAGATATCCACACCTCATCAATCGTTTGATTTTGGTGTTCAAAACATGCCTTACCATCATCGGTCTGTTTCAGACCACGTTCCAGAATTATCTCCACAGCAGCCTTAGTCATGTTGTCCTTGTGTTTCTCATACCACCTGACAAAAGAAAGCGTCTTATGGTCACCTTCTCAATCAGAAGGCGTACAGCCAGCCATGACACGCCTAAATGATTCAAACGAATCTTACGCATCTACGGCGTCCTGTTTTGAGTTGTAAATCTCCACTGGTCGATTCTCCGGCTCGTCGTAATTAGTCAGAGCGATGACGGCATTGCGCATGACTTTGACGCTGGTGCCCTGCATCAGCAAACAAGAACATCATGCCTGTCGTGGGAGTACAGAGTATGCTAAATAAGCGAAAAACAACACAGAAACCCCTTTTGTAATTACAGGTATGTCTGACATCTGCTTGACAACATCCAACGAAACAACCGCCTCCACTAGATCAGGAAAAAGTGCCGCGTACTACAACAGAAAGATCCAACCAGTTCAAGTGCTACGAGGCACGAATTAAAACAGCGGTAATGTGCAGTGTGTTTCCTAGACACCTCTTACCATCAGCGCAACCCCTGCTCCCATGCTGTGTCCAATGATGGTGAATTTTTTCCAGCCCAGATCTAGCAGAGAAGATTAGTTTGGTCTAGATTATAATTTGACTGAACCAGCAGCATGTGCTCACTTCGCACAACCAGGCGCACATCAGACACCCAGTCCGTGACGATGTAAGGAGCTCCCTCCGGGCGTTGCGAGCTCAACCCATGTCCGGGGAAGTCGATCGCGACGAGCCACCATTCCTGCGGGAGTAGCTGGACCAGTTTATTGAACGAATTGCTGTTATCTTGCCATCCGTGAAGGAGCAAGACATTCTTCGTCGGCTCGCCGTGCTTCCATTCTTGTGCGGCGATCTCAGTCCGGTTGGCGTTTATGCGAATCTCACGGCTCACTCTTGCTGGGGGAGTCATTTTGGGTCGCGGGTACGTGCAGTCTTAAGCTCTTAATACTTTTCTAGCCAAGATCGGGAACTAAATTTAAACTTTGTGCGGTGTACAATAAATGTTTCCATCGACCGAACCGCAGCAGAAAGTGCACATACTCTACCGGTTCTGCCATAGCCTTTGGCCGTTTTTAGTACACTAGTTCACGGTCTCGAGAGAACCGAACTACAAAGATAGTTACGATGCACAATAACACCATATAGTCACTGCCCTGGAGTAATGCCGGAGATAGCTGTCTGCCAGACACTTTTCAGGCAATCTGGGACTCCGTCTACGTTTTAGCGGATATTGATACAGCGACATCAATGATACCCTGCCACACATCGAGAGATGTTGTTCGATATTTTAAGTTTCTTTTAAAACTCTCAAAGGTAGATTCATTGATGTAATGTCATTGTGATAGACGAGTCAATATAGAGTACCCATTAAATCCAACAAGGCATTCGTACTGTATGTTCCGCGGGCTATTGAATCATTTCGCTACTGCGCCTTGACGCGGGCCGTGGCTTCGGCATTTATTCCCCCAAGGCAATCATACTACCTGCACCGCAAACTCTTGGCTTCCTTTGAGACAGACCGGCGCCTTTCTCAATTTTCCGTTCTTCATTTCCATTACTGGATTTATAATTTGCAACAACTAGAGGTTCGCTGGCTTCTACAGTACTTGTTAATATTTCATATTTTCTACTCTAACTCGGCATCTGTTGCGTAGGCAATGGCGACCAATGGCGAACAATGCAACGCTTCGCCTTGACCACGCTCCGCGACCTGTGAATGGGCAAGTCTCGTCTGCAGTCGCGCATCCTGGAGGAAATCGACTCCTTCAGTGCGACGCTCAAAAAGAAAAACCTAAAACCGGCGAACCCAGAGCACCTCATGATTGCCTGCATCGCAAACATCATGTTCGCCGTGACGTTTGACAAGCGCTTCGAACACGACGACCAACAGTTTCGCACCATCATGGACTTCTTGACCATTGCCCTGCCGACGCTGAGCAACGTGGGTCCGATCCAGCTTTTCCCGTGGTTGCGGCTGATTCCTGGCAAGTTCAAGAAGTTTTGGGCTGATTTCACGACCAGCCAGACACTTTTGTGTCCTGTCAGCGTATGTAGAGCAATATTCAACGGTTGCGTGTGCCGTTTCAAAAGCTGCATATCCAATGCGTCACCGCCAAGAGCGTACTCGTACATGTGTGACCATGCACTCACTCAACAAGTCCTCTTGCCATTTATTCTCTCTATGTATCCTTGTCTGTTTTCAAATCACAAACCAAGCTCGATTGAGCGTTGTTCACGCTGACTCCAGCCAGATATAAACTCGATTGGTTCCTCCACCTTGACACAAACCGCGAAAAACACACGGCCATTGTGTACTGGTACCTGGACAATTATCAAATCCTCTGCGCCATTAGCTGTACAAAATTTTATTGCTGGTCGGGATATCACAACAAAGGCGGTATTATTCCCTTGGTTCAGCAAGGACTGCACCTGAACTTGGAGGACAATTTTCTGCAGAGTGGGATAATCTGTAGTGGATTGTGAACTTTTTTAGTCAAAGCAGTGCAACATTTTTATTATATTATGGGCGTAAATTTTTGTACTTTCTTGCCATAGTTTAGATCTGCCTTCTCATTTTTGCTTTCAGTCATTTTTCTCATTTTTCTTTACTGCACTCCTTGTGAACTGTGGCGCCACCTAAATTGGTTTGGGCGGGTAGTAAACGATGGCGTTAGTTTTTTTTTGCAATTTTTCGGCTTCCTAAACGGAGCCAAAAGCAGCCCGATGATCGAAGCCAACGGGTAGCCCTTTGAAAACTCAGTTTACATCCGAACTACGTGAGCCTGACGCTCTTTTGAAAAAAACCTTGCTGAATGGCTGCGTTTGTGGTAAGCCCAAAACAGCCACTCGAAACGCAGCCATTTTACAGTTTTGCATTAGCCGGAAAATTTGGCGTATTCGGGCTGCATATGTATGTAATTCGACTAAAATTATCCTCCGGGAAGTTCAAGAAGTTTTGGGCTGATTTCACGACCAGCCAGACACTTTTGCGGAAGGTCTTCCGGAAGGAACTGGCGTTGTACGAAAAGTCCCACGACTTTGGCCAGGTTCAAGATTACGCGGGTGCCTTCCAGGATCAACGGGAGAAGGAGCTGAAGCAGGGCAACACCAAAACTTACTTTGATGGTAATAAATGCATTTAGCACAATCTTTTTACTCATGAATAATGGCAACTACATTTATGCCAATCATCTACGTCAACAAAATGAAAAAAGTATCCGGGCTATATTTGTAAATAACTAACTGACATTGACCGATCAAACTATCAGGACTCCGTCCCCTGGCATCGCATCAAAATTCGGTGGATGCCAATGGACTCAGAATCATTAAATTGACTAGGAATCATGTTCAAACTTAATATTTGATTAATAGCCCTAAATCTCAATGTAACCGTAAAAATACCGATTTATAGAACTTTTTAAATAAATAGTTTTTAACATTGGCCGATCGAAAATTCGATTTGAAATTGATTGGCATGAGCAGAATTTTTTTTGGAGGTCAGGGCGGAACTATAGGACGTTTTCAAAATAGACCGGAGATTTGTACGGGCTGTTTCGGGAAAGTCTCCGCCCCCTGACGTCCAACAAAATTTCTGACCATGCCAATCCATTTTAAATGAAATGTTCGATCGGCCAGTGGCACAAACTATTCATTTAATTAATTATTCGGTAAAATCGGTATTTTTACAATGAAAAGCATGAAAAATCGACAATCTCCCAGCGTCTTCAGAGCTTTAAAATTTCGCCAAAAAATATTCTTGGGGCTTCGCCGATGAAATAAACTTCAGAAATTGTCGAAAATATTGAGCTGATTCTAAAAGGAAAACGGAGGCATTCAGCAAAATCGTCCCAAGTCAGAGGAGCGCCACGTATGTAGACAGTGATGGTCAGCTGAGAAGGATGCGCCCTTGTTAAGCACCTTACATAGTGAACCATTTTTTCTGTTTGTTGACCCGGCATTTTAGGAATGAGCCAGCGATTCCATACCGGTTTGTATATAGGACAAGTATAATTCACGGCAGCTCTCTCGCTTGCTAACACTTTCGCTCTCGTACCTGCTGTTTGAACTTCCGGGTGCCGTCGTTCGAATTGCTTTTATACAACATGTAATGTGGAAACGTTGAGGAGGTCGCATATCGATTAATCAAACAAAAATTATAAAGATTTATTTAGAAAGGGGTCGTTTGGACTATTTAGTAATACATTAGTTACGATTGTTTTTTGGTTGCTCATTTTGTGGGCTTTTACAGATCGTCGAACATTTTTAACAGATGAAAAACTCAAGCCGAATATTATTATTGGACCAGATGGACTTCTTCAATCTTCAATAAAGTGGCTTTTAAGGTACCCAATTTTCAAGCCACACCCCCTTTACCGATCGGCATGGTTGATGCGGTATTGGAAAAAAAGAATTTTTTCCTTTCGTATGGCATCAAAAAATTATTTTTGAATATTTACTCATTCTTCCACATTTTTGCGTTTTGCGGAAAATCAGTAAAACTGCAAAACGACCCATTCTAAATAAGTTCTCTCATCAATTTAATTTCACGTGGTCGTGCAGAACACCGAAGGGGAATGAATGTATCACAAAATAACATCAGCGCGACAGTGAACAAAAAGTAGAAAGAAAGTAGTAGTGAAAGAACGCAAAAAATGCCAATGCGAAAGTAATCGGGTTATAACGAGAAGAGGAATGAAACATCACCGAACAAAAAACCCGATCTGCGCATGCATTTTTTAAAGCTGTCGAATCAACCACAATGTTGCCGTCTATCCGATCGTATTGCGCGACTAGACAGTAGTAGTACCAACAACAGGAGGGGCTCCCTCGTCGGCGCCAGTCAGCACGGGAACGTTCATCTTCAGATCCACGGTGTGGTGAGCTCCTCCGTGGGCAGCAGCAGCGGGTCCGCGCAGCTCCATCAGCGCCTTCAGACCGACGTAAAAGCAGAAGGCCTGAAACGGGAAGTAGGTCAGCCCCAACAACAGCAGGATCGCCTTGGTTGCGATCTCTGCACGCCCCTCCTCCTTCTCGGTGGTCCCCAGCATGTAGACGACGCCGTAGATGAGGGTGGCCATAACGACCAGCCAAGCCACGCCGGTCATGGCCAGGTAGGTCGCCATACGACGGACGCGTTCGCGGACAAGACAGCCGGCGACGAGGGCACCCGCGACCTCGAACGCGGTTGCCGTCATTGTCATGCCAGTCAGAGGATGCGCAGGCCCTACAAAAAAAACTGCTGTGTTGTGTGGCGTTTACGATGATGTGTCGTCGCGGGTTGCCAATACACAGCGTGTGTGTTCAGAATAAAGTTGCAAATACACAGTGCCGACCGAAAATTAATTTTCCCAGTTTCTGGGGACAGATCTTCTAGAGGGAGAACCCTTCCAGATAAATTCAATGATTGATGGACAAGCATTTATGTTGCCAATTCATTCACTTACCGTGGATTAACAAGAGTAGGATGGCCAGCGGCGGGATGATGCAGGAGCGGGCCACGCCACCCGCACAGATCACGACCTACACAAAAGCGCATACAGTGAAAAGCAAAGGGAAATAACGTGTTGAAATGGCTGCAAAAACAGTAACAACAACATACCGTAGAGCGAGACATGGTTGTTGAATTGAAGGGTCACAGATCTTTCATCCAAAAAAAAGGGAAAATTGGAAACCTGTCGTTGGTCTGGCCGATGAATCTCGAAAAATTCTGAAGCTGTTCAAACCCGGTTAGCACTGCTACATGTATAGACGTGTTCAGTTGCCGGTAAATTAAAAGGCAGCGCGGGATACTTACCGTGTGTAATATGGGATAAAAACTCTGAGAAAATCCGCTGCCAAAAAGTTAAGAAATGGAATTTGGTTCACTAAAATTATGAGAGAAATACATCGAGACGTGCAGTGCACTTTTACAGCTTTTTCTGACTTGTAAGGTCTTCCAAACGGACCGCAAAGCCTGAACCGACAGAGAGACAGAGGGACAGAGAGACAGAGGGACAGAGAGTATGAAGGTAGGCGGGTTGAAGCTGTCGTCATACGTCGTCGTGCAGCTCTTCTGACTGGTGCAAGTCTTTATAATTGCAATATGCGGTGTGATTGGTGTCTCGATAAATGCAACATAATCGTATCCGCCCACCAAGCGAATTTTTCCTTCGACCGGACCGTAAAGCGTGGACATCTTTGAGACAACGCACAGGCGGCCTTGAACGAGCATGCAACACACAGGGCTCAACCGAGCTGGTGTTAAAAAATGCGCTTGCGTCTCGATAAGTGCCTCCGAGATTTCTCTCGCTGAGTGGAATGTCATGGTGGTCCTTTCTGCACGAAACTGGATTGGTGAAGCCGGCGCGAGTTTCCTCGTGTTCGTCGCCATGCTCATCCTCCATTTCGAAAATAAACGAAGGCAGGCAAACAAGCAGGCAGGCAGGCAGGCAGACAGACAGACAGATTGCAATGTGTGCAAGAACATATCGGACGCCTAGTGTCGTGGCAAAATTTAATGACGCCGTTCTGAAAGAAATGTTTCGAAAAAAGCTGAAAAAAAAGCTGAAAAAGAAATGAAAAAAGCTGAAAAAATCTCGCAAGACCGTTGCAAAACAGAACAACAGATAAATAATTGAATAATAAACCGGACACGCCGTCAAGGTGTTTACACCGGAAACACTCTTAATTTAAACTGGAACCTCTATAGAACTCTTAATGAATCGGGCAATATTCGCTGTAATCAAAATGATATACAGTCGATAGATAGTCGATAGATATCGTACGGTTTTGCTTCGGAGTATAAAAGGAGATTTTGTCAGATGGTTCCGTATCACGGGGAAAGATGCAGTAAGAGGACCTGACGAGTATTAATCTCCACCAGCTTCTTGCACCACTCGTAGGAGATGGTAAAACTAAGGGCTGATCAATGCAACGAGCGAAGCTGAATCGAGTACGACGTACTCTGTGGTTAGCAGAATACCTAAAATAGCAAATTGCATGTTACATTCGCTGTAGGATTCATAAATTTATTTCCTTTACTCAAAAGAACGATTTCTATCAGTCTGCATATTAGTGCGGACCACCGAAGAATTAATTGTGTGTTTAAAGTACAATCCTACAATTTTTTTAAAAATTAAATATGTTTGAAAAGCCTTTTTCTGCAAATCAGTTTCGCGCAGACGGCACATTTTGACTGCAGTGAAACATTAATGTTTGCCGGAAATTGGCGAAATAAAATATTTTTCTCTTTTAATTTGGAATTTAATTTAATAACCAGTAAATGTTTTTAGTGATCCGATGAAAGTAATTCGTTATTTGTTTGTTGGTTATTTGGTCACTCCATTTTTATGAAAAAGTCTAACTCAGTGGTTTCTATTAAATTCACCTCAATTCAAATAAGGAAAACGAAAACACGGTCTCTCTATTAGTGCGTTAAAAAACTTTAGGTAATTCTTCGCCTTACCGGTCAAATGTTCGCGCGTCAAAAATGGATGTTTCAACGTGTCAGCCAAGCTCAGTCGCTGCTGGGGATCGGGATTCAGAAGAGCCTTGACCAGCAGCACGCAGGTGTAAATGTCCGCTTTTTCGGCAGCTCCATCCAGTCCGGTGAAGCTGGACACGCTTCTCACCTGGGCCACCATCTGGTGCGTCAGTCCGTCAGCAGTCTGCGACGGATCCAAATGGAGGTCCTTAGCATGCGAAAATTGAGGATAAAGTTGTTGGCCAAGCAACAGTTCGGCCAGAATGCATCCGAGAGACCACATTTGAGATGCAATAGTGAGCGGCAGGCCACTGTGCATTTCCGGTGAATGATAGGCCTGTGCAACGGAATCCATAACCTGAATGTCAAACAAATTTGGTATGAACAGACCTGAGCAAGAGACGAAACAAAAAGTGGATTCTCAATCACGCCGAATTTGTTTCTATAAATGGAGGCTCTTACAGGATGATTTTAGAAATTTAACTTACTTTGTCGCTCATTTTGGATTTGCCGTAAAAAAACTCGGAAGTTCAAAAAATATGTTATACGAGGGGCAAACCATAAGTATGTCACTTCATGTTTTACTTCTGGGCGCGAGGCTTTTTTATTCTCCCGGCTTGCTAGCATATATAAGAGACTTGCACGTTAGCCTTTCAAGTTTCATGAATCTAGCTTTAAGAATCCGGAAGATCTGATTTATTTTCGGAGATACACTTTTCAAAAGTGATATAGTTGCATTTGACTGTCAGTTTTCGCGCACCAATAGATGCATTTGGGAAATTTACGAAGGCAAAAAATGCCAGATGTACTCAGTCCTACGGGTGAACTGACATTGATTGTGTCCAAGAAATGCCCTACAAGACAATTCGATTCTCGTGATGGACGTCGAAGTTCTCCTTAAGTTCAATCAATCAAGCAACAGGATTAAAGCTGTAAAGAATGCTCTCGGTGAGGTTTGGTCATTTGTATCTTTTTTCTCTTGTGCTCAGTGAAAACAAAATTTGTGCATTTCCTCGTTTAGATCTTTGTATTCCTAAATTAATAATGTTAGCTCAAATTTTTTTTAAGCACTAGGTATTCTGTATTAAATAGAAGTTATGGCTCGATTTCCTACGATCAGGTCTAGCAAGCATGACTCTATTAAAAATATTTTTACTCCTCGAGTTTTGATTAGATTGCTACAAAACCTTTTGGAATCAATTGGCGAGAAATAGATGTTATTTATCATAACAAAATATTTAAAAAAATTCAAATAGAACCGGGATATGAACCAAAGGACATCACTTATGGTTTACCCCTCGTATTTCCTATCATTCATTTTCACTGTCGATTTCTTTCTTTCTTAACCACTTTTCACTTTTCATTTTTCATTGTCTGTTTAAACTCCAATTTCGAGTCGCTTGGCATTAGCAGAACAATATTTAGGTTGGGGGGAGGGGAGATGCCTATGAATATTTTCGAAAATGACACTCCGCTAGTCCCGATCAGGTTGAAAAAAGATTCATCGTTCCGCCTACCGACCAGCAAAAACAAACCTTGCTGAAACCGTACGACTCCAAACAGAATTATTTAACAACAAACAATTTATAAAATAAATTGCTTTTGTAAATCGAAATTTGTTTCCACGAAAATCTTTCGCTCTTTTTGCACTTTCCGAATTTTTTTCTCAACGACTCCAAAGAATTACAGAAGGATGATAGGTTTCTAAAAGTGCAGTACAAAATGGAGACAGACGACTATTGGTTTATCAGTTGAAGACATCCTAATCGAATGTCGTAAAGTCAATTGATTTCGGGGGTTCATATGCTTCCTCAAAATTCCTCACTTTTTTCGCTGACAATTATCCAGCAATCATAATTGGCCAAGCGTGGCCAAGCGTGACCTTTTTGGAAACCAACTAACATTCAGTTTCGGTTGATTCTACGCCGTGGAGAATATCTGTACCGGTATTTTATTAAATCATGCTGTTTTAGTCGTCTCTTTTGCGGTTGAATGCTGTTTACCGTAATCTGCCAGGGTAGGTGGGAATCCGTCAGCAGAATCGTCATCAGATTGAGATTGCTGTGGCCTGAGTGGCGCGCCTCGCGTTCCTTCAGGCCACTCAACAATGCCAGGGCGAGTTGTCGAATCAAAGTAATAGATAGCAGCTTTTGCTCACGCTGCTTCAGGAACTCACTCAAAGTGACGACGGTAGTGCGGACATTTTGCGGCATGAGTGGAGCAGACGTCAAGTTGAATTCCAGATTGTGGTCTACCAACTCGTCATTTATCGCAGCCGTGGACCTGCGTCACATAATAAACAACATGTAAAACTGATTTTAGAAAGAAATTGATTAAACAATTTCGCTGAAATCAAAGTGGAAATAAAAAATATTTTAAATATATACCGGTATAAATTTTTACATAATAGTTATAGTTCGCTCAACTAATTTAGGTAAATTTTGCAGAGTAATTAAATGTGAATAAATAAATGCGGCGTAATATTGCGATAAAAAATTAAATTTATTTATTTAAAAAAATACAGTCTCGTTTCAAAGTTAATAATAGTATACGACGCTCGTCGGTGGACCTGTGTGTTCTTCATGGACTAGCTCTGTACTCTGCAACTTCCGGTCGGGTGCGAAAGTCCCGTAGTAACCTTGAAAAATATTCTATACGATCCGAATCTATTCTGAATTATATTTTCGATTTGCGATCCCGAGATATGTAAGCGCGTGCTATTATGAGCTTTGTTCAATGAAAATTGTTTCATAAACCATCTGGCAAACCTTCTATAATTTTGGGCTATACCGCCTACTATCCAGATTGATTGATTGGGAGGCTGGGGTTTTCTAAACTTCTCGTTCAAATGTCTGTGCTACTGTATAATTTGGATGAAAACACGGGAAAAATTGTTGGTCAATCGAACGATCCCTAATTCTGCCCACCGGTGCGGTAAATTTTGCCCGTACGGTTACAGCATTACGCCCGTAATCCATCAATCAAACTTAAGATTACCATAAAAAAATGTATTCATTACAAATCAGAATATAGCTCGACTTCCTCCACGAAAAACTCCCCGTTAAAAAGAAACTAAAATTCACTTCTCTCTTCATTAACACGCGACTACTGCTTCACCGGACAAGCCATCATAATCACTCTCGTCACTGAAAGCGACTCCAACAACTTTCCAACTCACCGACTACTCGGCTTATCTGATTTTCATCAATAATTTCGACTGTAATGAAGGAGTTCCTGATCAGCTGAGGACAATGGCGGCCTGGCTTCTTCAGATAATTAAAAAAATCAAGAAATCAATGGAAAAAATCCTGTTTCAGACGCAAGGTGAACCAAAATCAAATTTTAAAGACCGAACGCGTCAAATCAAAAATAAATTGCTCGCAGTCTTGTGCTCCATTCTCTGAATCAATCAGACACTGGTGGCTATTTACGCGTGTTCTGTTCAACCGAACATGTTCCCGTCTTTTCACCAAGGTTATACAGTATAGTTATTTATCGTTATGCCCCTATAATTTAAAACATACTTTTAATCTGTGAGCCTCTTTTGGCATGATTAATTTTTGAAAATAAAATAAGCTGAATGGAGAGACATTTTCATAACGAAGGAAACAGCCAAATGAACTAAATGATTGATTGATTGATTGACTGAAGATTGACTTTGTTCTTCTAGACTTTTTTTCAACTGTCTGTGCTAAAGTTACGTAATAATTATGCACTAAAAATTAAAAACATTCACTCTAATCTGTGAGCTTCATTTTGACATGGCAGCTTTTGGAAAATAACAAGAAAAAAACGAACAGAAATTTTCATAACGAAGGACTCGGAAACAGCTAATTAAAAACATTGATGGATTGATTGGCTGAATGCTTGGTTCTCCTAGACTTTTCTTTCAAGTGCGTGCTATAGTCAAATACTAGTTATGCCCTTAAAATCCAAAAGTATACTTTCTCTGAGCTTCATTTTTGCATGACTATTTTGTGAAGATAAAATAAATAGAATGGACAGTAATTTACATAACTAAAGACTCGGAGTCAGCCAAAGCAACTAAATGATTGCTTGATTGAATAAAATTGGACTGTCCCTGGTCAAAGAAAAAGCGGAGTTGGCATCGGCCTGCCCGGTCCAGGAGGCGAGAGAAGCTGTACATGGTAGCTTGCCGTTTAATTTGACCTATTGCATAAACTTCCACCACACGATTATAACAAAATTTAGCACGATAAAAGAGCATCATAGAACTGTGCGATCAATCAATCAATCGATTGCTTGATTATGCTCGAAGTTTTACAGGCGAGTTTTGCGGCTTCATTTACTAACAATTGTGCGTGAATCAATCGATCGAGTGGTAGATTTTGCCGCGACCGGGTTTCTTACTGTGTAACGTGAACTTGATCTTCCTGCGGGGATTCGGCCGCGCGTTTTTGCACTCCTTTCTTCCATGGTTGGTGTCTATCGGGAGTGTAGCGATTGCGAAAGGCCGTCACCCAACCCTGACTTGGACGAAAGTCAGTCCTGCCTAGCGGTTGTGCTTGACGCTGTCCTTCCCGTATCAGATCTGCGGACGTGACGCGAATGCCAGCGTCCAGACGTTCGTGGTAATACGGTACAATGGCTTCGTTGATGGCCTTAAACTTGGACTGAGGAGCCCGTCGTTGCATGTTGGAATTGTAGACTCCGCGCAAGTCCGTCGACATGATCCGTGAGACGGTATATGGTGGCAGGTTGTGACGGTCTGCCAGGGCCTTCTGGCTCGTCTGCAAAAAGAAACAACCTTACTGTTTATTAGCATTGCTAATAATTTCATCATATGTACTTAGCAATTAAAATTAAATTAATTGAAAATTAAGGGAAAATTAAGCGACCACCAACACCGGATTCGGCCAAATTCTGGATGCATTTCTTGACGTGTAGCGATAAACGGTTGTCCTCGGTCTCGGCAGGCTGAGAAACTACGGATGCCATCGATAAGAAGATTGGAAAAAGCTAAATAAAATGGCCGTATAAAAGTTTTCGATACGCAGCAGTGTGAGTTGCAGTTCTCCAGCGCACCATGATCTGCGTAACTGCAAGGGCAGTTGAGCTCGCTGATGGGTGTGAACCTCCACCAGCTCCCTCCCAGGTGAGAAAAACATCTGATTATTTTTTCACACTCTTGATATGTTGTCCTGTTACCAGAAAATTTAATTATTTCGAAATCCATCTGTTTTGCCATCCATACCCTTGTGAGAAGGAAGGGGTCGCAGCCGTCTGGGCGCTCGTGTACGGTTAAGACCGGGGGGGGGGACAGGGAAGGGGGTTCTAAGAAACCGATTTCAACCTCACGTCACTACTCAATCCGCCCTTGCATAAGTGAATCGAAGGCCAAATCGGCTGCGTTAGCAAATCTCGCTGGGCTGTATGGCCGCTACAGTCGGAAACGAATCGGCGCCCACATTGTAGACGATGTTGCGCAGTACGTACGACCTGCTCAATGGTAATTGCTGCCGTGGGGAAAGCCATGACTATTGTTGCAGAGCCTCAGGGGCCTACAGAAAAACTACAACAAAAAAACAGCAACAAAAAACGAAAAAACAAAACAAATTACGAAAATCGTAATAACGAAAAAAGGGAAAGTACGAAAAACTAAAACTCCAAAAGTGGGATAACTACGAAAATCGAAACTAAGAAAAAGTGAAAAGACGGAAAAACCAAATTTTTTAATTTAATTTAATTTTTTGGCCGGCCAATGTCCGCGACTCTAGCTTGGCCGTCCCAACTCTAGGAGTTTCTAACATTCTAATATTGATAATTTAACTGTTGACGATTACCTAAATGTCCATCGTTTATTTTTATTATTTGCCAGTTTAATTGCCACACAATTATTTGACCAATTTAAAATTCGATCGAGCGCCGTCCCCCCCCCCCGTGTGAGGCTTTGAGTCCAATCAAGACGGCCAACGAAGTATGCGAAAGCTGGAGCACCTCCTTCGGGTCCCATCACTCTTCCTCTGAAATTATCAACTACTGTTTTTGAAAAATTATCAATATATTTAATGCTCGTAATGAATATTACGAAAAGACGGCTTTCGAACAACATTTTCTGGACTTTGCACATCTATTGGCATTGACAGACATTGGTAGAGTAAAGCCTGGAAAAATAATTCTTATCGAAATCGACAGAGACGACTTGCTGAGTCTTTCCACCTTGACTTCTGCTGAGCGTGTTGTTTACAAATCCAATCAAAATTCGAACGATATTTAAACCCTTAATTAGCTGTTCCTTTAATCCGCTCTACCCTACGCCTACTTTTTGCTCTAATCTAGTCATAGCCTCGGCTCGGTATGAGCGAACTCATAGACTGATTTCAAAATTGAAAGCTTGATTAGATAAAAGAAGATACTTTTTTTTTAAATGTAAGGCTTTGTTAACCCTCTGGTTGCCGGGTGTTTTAGGTATACGGGTAGTGCTGGGTCAGCCAAAGTTGGCTTAAATAGGGAAAGTACCTAACTTGAATGGTTAACCTGAGCAGGATTCATTTGGCACTTTCCCTGCTCGGTTAGTGCCGTACCGCCAGACGGCGCTGTTGCGCCTCCACACAACAACCTGACAACAGCTGACATTTTGCCTGTAGGGAATCAAAACATCTTCCTAGTGAATTCAATTTTTTCATTCCGCTCTCGATTGCTTGTTTATGTCATTTTCAACTGGATTTTATGGGTATGGTCGTTGGCTAGGACCATTTTTAATTTCGAAGCCCGGAATTTTTTTTTCAGCATGCACCGCAAGTTAGTATACATGCCATTTAAGTTTAAGCCAAGTTTGGCTTAATGAGTTCTCACCACTTCCGAAAGTTTTTTTCAAAAGTTGTTTTTACTTTATATTTTACGGTTCTGTTAGAGGATCAAAACAAAAAACTGTATCAAAAAAGTGCAAATGCTCGATGAGCAAATGCAGTTTGAAGGAAGAATTAAGCCAGTGTAAGCTGACCGGCACTCAGAGGGTTAAACATGCGTGTCAAGAGGCTAAAAAATCACCAAAATCAATGAAATTATTTCTTTGTTTAAACTACACCATTCCAAGCGTCGCAAAATCCCGAAAAATAATGACATAATCAACCCAATTTCAAAAGAGATCATTACAATGAAAAAATGAATCGTGAAACGGTTTTCGCGTAAACCCATTAATTATAAAACCGCCAAAAAAACGCAAACTTTTAGTATTGGTTTTTTAAGTCTGTGACCGAATGAACAGTTTTCAAATTTCTGTTAGTTTTTTGATTTAAGATATCAATTTTTTTAATTTTGCCGCAGTTGTGTTTCTGTGCATTGAGAGAAGTAGGCTGCAGCGAGCAACAACATCAGATTGTAATTTACAGAAATAAATTTTTTTACGGTTTGTCTGCCTGTCTGTCAGTCAGTCTGTTTGCCTGTTTGTTTGCCTGTCTGACCTGTTTGTCTGTAAGTAAGTCTGCCTGTTTGTCTATCTGTCCGTCTGGCTGATTAGCTCTCTGTTTGTCTACTCATATATCTGTCTGCCTATTTGTCTTCTCTGTTAGTCTGTTAGTCGATCAGATGTGCGTTCCGTAGCACAATTCTATTTTTCTATTTTTCACTGAAATGTTTGTCGGAAGACTGGCAATGAAAACTCACAAGAGTTAACCGCGGATCCCTTGCAATCTGCCGGCGACTTGCGAAAAAAGCATGTTAGTTGGCTTTTATGCAATGGCCAAGATATCTACACCTCAATAATCTTTTGATTTTGGTGTTCAAAACATGCCTTACCATCATCGGTCTGTTTCAGACCACGTTCCAGAATCATCTCCACAGCAGCCTTAGTCATGTTGTCCTTGTGTTTCTCATACCACCTGACAAAAGAAAGCACCTCATGGTCACCTTCTCGATCAGAAGTTGTTTGGTCTAAATTATAATTTGACTCAGCCAGCAGCATGTGCTCTCACTTTGCACAACCAGGCGCACATCAGACACCCAGTCCGTGACGATGTAAGGAGCTCCCTCCGGGCGCTGCGAGCTCAGCCCATGTCCGGGGAAGTCGATCGCGACGAGCCACCATTCCTGCGGGAGTAGCTGGACCAGTTTATTGAACGAATTGCTGTTATCTTGCCATCCGTGAAGGAGCAAGACATTCTTCGTCGGCACGCCGTGCTTCCATTCTTGTGCGGCGATCTCAGTCCGGTTGGCGTTTATGCGAATCTCACGGCTCACTCTTGCTGGGGGAGCCATTTTGGGTCGCGGGTTCATGCGGTCTTGAGCTTCAACTACCTCTCTAGTCTACCTCTCTAATTTATACTTCTTGCAGTGTACAATAAATGTTTCCATCGACCGAACCGCAGCAGAAAGTGCACATACTCTACCGGTTCTGCCATAGCCTTTGGCCGTTTTTAGTACACTAGTTCACGGTCTCGAGAGAGCCGAACTACATAGATAGTTACGATGCACAATAACACCATATAGTCACTGCCCTGGAGTAATGCCGGAGATAGATCACTTTTCTTTTTTCAGGCAATCTGGGACTCCGTCTACGTTTTAGCGGGTATTGGTACAGCGACATCAAGGGTTCCCTGCTACACATCGGGAGATGTTGTTCGACATTTTGAGTTTCTTTTAAAACTCTCGAGGGTAGATTCATTGATCTAATGATTTACCTACAGACGGTTCAGTATAGAGAACCCATTAAATTCAACGAGTCATTCGTACCGTTTGCTCCGCGGGCTATTGAATCACTGCGTCTTGACGCGGGCCGTGACTTCGGCATTTATTCCCCCCCAAGCCAATGATACAACCTGCACCGCAGACTCTTGGCTTCCTTTGAGACAGACCGGCGACTTTTTTAATTTTTCGTTCTTCATTTCCATTACTGGATTTACAATTTGCAACCTTCTTTAGCAGAAGGACCGAATGCCGCAGTACAAAGCGACATATTTGCCCCCTAAAACTCCCCCAGTCGAGGGCTCCGCAACCATGTTGGGGCTCCTCGCCAGTTGGCAGGCATTGTTCCTGGTGGCCGCTTTTTCGGTCTACATCTACTTCAAATGGCGAAGACCCAAGGGAGTTCCACCAGGCCCGAACGGTAGAGTGAGCCGTAATCACTCCATTGGTCCTCATGATGCTAATTGTCATACTGCTTTTCTGTTATGTAGGAGTTCCTGTACTGGGATACGCCCCATTTTTAACAGCAAGACCGCACGAAAAACTTCTGGAGCTTAGCAAAACCTACGGCAACATCTTTACCATCTACATCGGCAGCCGGTTGACAGTCATTCTCAATGATTACGAAGCGGTCAAAACTGCGTATACAGACAACGCCGATGCCTTTGCCGATCGGAGTCCCGGTTTCGCCCATTACGCCCTCAACGGTTCTGACCATGACAGCCGAATTAGAGGTTCGCTGACTTTTACAGTACTTTCGTATTTCCTACTCTAACTCGGCATCTGTTGTGTAGGCCTGACCATGAGCAACGGGGACCAATGGCGAACCATGCGACGCTTCGCCTTGACCACGCTCCGCGACCTGGGAATGGGCAAGTCTCGTCTGCAATCGCGCATCCTGGAGGAAATCGACTCCTTCAGTGCGACGCTCAAAAAGAAGAACCTCAAACCGGCGAACCCAGAGCACCTCATGATTGCCTGCATCGCAAACATCATGTTCGCCGTGACGTTTGACAAGCGCTTCGAACACGACGACCAACAGTTTCGCACCATCATGGACTTCTTGACCATTGCCCTGCCGACGCTGAGCAACGTGGGTCCGATCCAGCTGTTCCCGTGGTTGCGGCTGATTCCTGGCAAGTTCAAGAAGTTTTGGGCTGATTTTACGACCAGCCAGACACTTTTGCGGAACGTCTTCCGGAAGGAGCTGGCGTTGCACGAAAAGTCCCACGACTTTGGTCAGGTTCAAGATTACGTGGGTGCCTTCCAGGATCAACGGGAGAAGGAGCTGAAGCAGGGCAACACCAACACTTACTTTGATGGTAATGAAATGCATTTAGCACACTTGTCTTACTCAAGTTTCACAATAGTCTTATTTTCTGTAGAGGATGAGCTCATCGTGGAGTTGACCAACTTTTTTGGAGCCGGTGCGGAGACCACAGCGTCCACCATTACCTGGGCGTACTACTTTATGGTCCTCCATCCTGACGTTCAACGCAAAGTGCAGGATGTCATTGATTCTAAGATAGGACGGGACCGAGACATTATAATGGAAGACAAAGGTATTTCGGTACACGCATGAACTTGATGCAGCAAACTGTGCATGAACATCACGGAACTTAACGGGTCTGGCTTGATATATTTTTCAGTAAATCTGACGTACGTGGAGGCTGTTTGTCAAGAGGTGCAGCGTCTGGGCAATGTCGTGCCGTTGAGTATCGCAAGAAGTGCCGTGGAGGACTCTAACGTGTTGGGCTTCAACGTACCCAAAGGCTCGTACATCATGCCGAACTTGTGGAACGTGCATCGGGATCCTCGTCACTGGGATGCGCCGGAGCAGTTCAGGCCCGAACGATTTCTGGATGAGGAAGGCCGCCTGCTGAATCCACCGCAATTCATGCCTTTCTCCATTGGTGAGAGACAGGCGGTTCCACGCTAGTCATCGGGTTCCACACTAGTCATCGGTTTAACCGAGAACTTTTGTAATCAATCGAAATATTTGCAGGAAAACGTCATTGTCCCGGAGAATCGCTGGCAAAGATGGAGGTCTTCCTTTTCGTGGCAAATATCCTTGCACGATTCAATTTGTCGGTGCCTCGTGGATACGACCTTCGCCCACCGGAGGAATACATTAACGGACTGACCGCTCGTCCGCCGCCATTCGAAGTTATTTTCACACCTCGCTAGATCAATTCATTGAGCCTATAGCTCGATCAATTCCATACTTCTTACGACAAATCACTTGTGACCAAGCATTAGTACATTTACAATGTCCTAAACGTTCGACTTCATTGTGTTTTTTCCCGTTCACTTTGACACTATATATATATACTTGAAACTTTGAATATAAAGGATGATGAAAAATAATTTAGACGTGGTCTGAAACTATTCCTGCAAGCTCTTGTAAGTCCCTTTGGGCTCAGCAGTTACGTCATAGGAGTCGCTCCTACCGCGGTTTGCAAAATAGAGTATCACTAATGCACACCCTACCAATGCCAGTTGAATTGCAATGTAAGCGATCGAAACTGCTTCGTAGCTGTAGTAGTCCAGAATTGTAGTGCTGATAAGTCCGCCGAGACCTTCGCTGTAAGTAAAGAGTAGAACATGCACAACAAGTCAGTGGTTTCAGTTCAGCTACAATGTCTGTACCCGAGATAGAACATTGAGAGCCAAACCGCCGAGATGAATGTGTACGTGACGCTGTCATTGACCAGTCCGCATGACCTTCAAAAGAAGAACAGACACGATATAATTCAACGCCAATTAATACAATACAAGATTGTCTGTACAGGACTCAATAAAGGCACTGACTCGGCTTGGCGAAGCATAATTCCGACACCGCCGACAAATGAAGCCGAAGTGGTGATTATTAGAAGAAGAAGGAAGGCTATCGAAAGTCCCAGATTCAGTCCAATCAACGCAGGCACAATGCCGAAGATGAAAAAGAAGAATGAAACCAGGAACGGTCCAGCGACCAGCAGGATCCATTCGATTCTCCACTTGGTCAACAACCAGCCAATGAACGGCGATGTCAATGCGCCCGCCATCCATCCGGAAAAGAAGATGACGCCCTCCGTCACAATGCCCAGCTCAAACTGCAATAGTCGTACATACACATGGTACATGGGTCATGGTACATGGCACTTGGTACGTGGTACATGGTACATGGTACATGATACATGGCACATGGTACATGGTACATGGTACATGGTACATGGTACATGGTACATGGCACATAGTACATGGTACATGGTACATGGTACATGGTAGATACACATGGTACATACACATGGTACATGGTACATGGCACATGGTACATGGTACATGTACATTGGGTGTGTTTGGAAATGAACGCCATAGTCAAGGGGATGCATACCTTGGAAAAGTAAATCTCCATTGTGGCCTCGAGGGAACCAATAGCAATCGACACGGTCAGGATTAACACTATGCCGGCGATGAAATGCAAATCGGCCAACAGCCTTCGAATGTCCTCGAAACCGGGAACTCTGAGGGCATCTGGGAGAGCCAAATTTGACATCAGTAACAGTTTGCATTAGTAGACGGGTTATCATGTAATACGGATGGCAGTTTTTCACCTACTGGATACTGTTGGGAGTCCAAATTGACCCCAAAGAGCGCAAAACATCAGCAGTAACCCGGGGATTACAAAAGTCAGGGTAAAGCCAGACACCTGCGGCAGACGGCACAAGCATTTACAGTTACGAGCGCGGAATATTAGGAGCGTCTATCTGCTATTTCTCCAGGGAACTCACGTAGTACAGAGCGCCAGCCACCAGCGGACCGAGAGCAAAGCCAACCACAACGAGTCCATCAGTGACACCCTGAATTTTGCAATAATATATTGTCAAGAATAGATCTCTAGACCTCTCTGCGATTAAATAATACGTAATGTCTATACTTACAAACAATATAAGCGCTTTATCGGGCGTGGCTAGACACATCATCGTCAGGCCGGAATTCATCATACCTACGGCGTGCAAGACATAAGACGGTGACAATAACTCGGCACTAATTGTCTTAGTGGGACATGATTACGTTGAACAATATTGCTTGTTTTATTATTTGGTTACCGGCAAAAAATATTGCCTCAGCTGCTCGTATAAAGCATCCAACGACGCCGAACGTCGTTCCGCTGTTGGTAAATTGCAGGAACCCGAATGCAAAGTAGGCAGCCCCCAAGCCAGCCGTGCTGATTACGAAGACCCTTTTCGTGCCAATCACCGGTACCTATATATGGAGCGGCATCTCATACTTAACAGTTATTATATCCAGTGATTAAAGAGATGTGAAAGTAATGAGATATGGACCTACCAGTCTCGGCTGTAAAAGTTCGAAAACAAACAAGAACAACCCGTTAACGAGGTAGAGTCCGCCGATCCACGATAGAGAATAACCCTTTTTTGTAATCTAAAAAGCCAATTCATAAACCACATACGAAACATGAAATAGAGGATGCAACTTACCTCAACAGGGAGCATGAGGGGCATTGTACCGAAAGCGACGTTGGCCATGAAAATGGCGCTGGAGGAAATAACCATAACAAGTATTTCCTTGCGACCGAGTCTCACAGCAGCTCGCCTATTTGACGCATTTAATTCGTCCGAGCTGCTTTCCAAAATGTTATCGTTTTCTAGCAATAGCGACCTGCAAAGTGTCAATGCGAAAGATGGAAATCTCTATTATAATCTCGATTATGATTTCATTTCGTTCCCTCTTACCGTTCATCGACAGAACTTCCTGAACGGCGCGCAAAAATTCCAGAATGTCCGGATCGCACAGACATAGCCGTAGCCGCGGTAATTAATTAGTTAATTAAATTAAATTATTTCCTCGGAATTTACACAATGCAATAACCGCTTCCAGTATGCGTGCGTTGACATAAACATCCACCTGTTGAGGAGTAATTAAAACGCCTCTGCTGTTGTATGCAAAGTTTTGACTGTTGCATTGCACAAGGTTCACTGTATACCGGCGCCCTGTCCGGGCAATTGTAGAGGCGTCTCGTGTGGATCAATGACATTCCGTCTTCAAAGTTGTGCTTCACATTTGCCTGGGGCCGTTTTCTTCGAAAAATCTTCACCTTGATGTGAAATGGAAGGCGTGTTTCCGCGCGACGCTGCACCGACAAAAAAAAACTGTAAATGGCCTAATCTGAAGTCAAAACATGAACTGAACTGAATTCCTAAACGTGCCGTAATGTTTTGGCCGTCAGCGTCTCCATGTGGCGAGTTTCACTATGCCATCAACATTGTGCGAGTATGAGTGCCATTTAATTTTAATAATTGGTATTTTGGCTGCTTCACGTGTTCTTCATTTCTCTGACACGACCAGACCGCTTACTAGATCACATATCCACTGAACATTAAAAATCGTTCCCTTTCCTCCTTGCCGCCAACAATCACATAGAATAAATATTATCGAAGAGGCGGTAAGGTCGCTCTTAGAAAGCAACCACGTAAGGAGCTCGAGAGACCTTTAGCTTAATCAAAAAGCTCCTTAAAATATGGTCCCATCGTTAGCTCAGTGGATTAAATTTGAAGAGTGTATATTGAGGTATAGTTGACGGAGCATTAGGCGTTCACCATTCGATAGGAAGGGTCAAGAGCTCCTCAGCTTGTCTCACGCCCGAGCACGGGGAAAAAGTGCGCATTCGCAGCCGCCTCGTATGTTAATGGCGTTCCAGCCGATGACGCCTCGTTGGTTCTGCACCCTCGCGTAGACGTAGCTGTACTTGGTGAGGCAAACACCGCGGAACCTTGCCTCATCTATCCCGTAGCACGTCTGCACGGACTGGGCAACGCTGTGGAGGGTAGGCGCCAAGCTGGACCGGTTGTTGGAGGAAGAATCCTCCTCTGTCGTGGGTGCGCAGAACTTCTCGTGGAACATCTGCTCGACCAGGGCGTCGTTCTGCCGGAACGTGTGCAGTACCTTGACGGGATTGCCGTACAGGTCCATGGCGGTGTCCAGTTTCGTCCAGGCAGACTCGGTACGACAGATAGCTCGGGCCACAGGCACGCCCGAGACCAGCGACTGAGCTTGCTCATCCAGCTGAGCGTGCATGAAGGAGCCCGTTGGCTTAGCCTCGACCTCACCGGAGAGGACTGCCACCGTTAAGCTCCACATAGCACACTGAAAGGCAAGGTCATTGCTTAGAGATAAATTTACATTCCCTCTAATCCGAGTGCAACTACGGACGTCTGCTTACCAAAATCAAAGTTGTCATGTTGTGTCGGGGGAAATAAGCGTTACGGTGTCTCAATGGGGAGAAAGGCGACCAAAATATTTCCACCCGGTACTGACTGGAAGAACAAATCTGATATAGACATGGCATGGAAATCGCAATGCGACATCTATATATATAACTGTAAATTAAGGTGTGCTGCGGTGCAGGAAGATATGAAACTGGATACTTTGTGAAATCGTTTCGGTCATATCTCTTCTTCATGCCGCGATTCCGGGAAAGGGGTTGTTTCGTTTTCTGGACGCAAAACCGCCATAGCTGGAATAAACGCACCCTTCCACAGTGTCCGGTACCTGAGGGCACCGGATAGTATGAGTGACGTACTAGCATCGCCGGTCGGCTCAGCATCCCACTCACACAGGAGACCGAGGAGGCTATTCCGATCGCCCCACATGCCCGAAAAAAATCCGCGTACTGTGGTAGAACAATTTTATACTAAATGCAACCCACGGCCGAAATCCCGGATCCAACGGTCTGCGCATCTTAGGGTTGCCATGTCACGTGCAATATTTACCTTATCGATTTTACACGGTGATAATGACTTGAACAATTCTAGGTACTGGCTTGCTTCACACAACTATTGCAGGTGGTTTCCGCGAGAAACCGCGGTCTCGAACTCGCAAATAAGCACTTCGTTAATTCTCTGGTAAACAGTTGTTTTGGGTATAGGGATAGAACCGGGTCTAGCAAAACTTTGCTAAATTAGGGAAAGTGCTGAATGATTCCTTGCAAATCCTAACGGAATCGTTTGGAAAATTCCCCACAACCATCAAATGTAACCGTTTCAGTGGTGGTGGGAACCGTGGCGCCGCTGACGAAGAATGGAAAAAAAGCCGTCGAACGAGTGACTACACAGTCACAAAATGTCAGTTACACGTCATTCTTAGTGGTTACTCGCAGTGGTAGCGCAGCGAATCATTAGGCAGAGTTCTAACCTTTTCCTAATGGTTACTAATTTTTAACTCCACTTGTATTCACTCGAATATTGCAAATACCAGTTTTACTAGATGCCCTATGGACCAAGTCTCAAGTCCCTTAATTTTTCGATACTGAGAAAACTCCAACTACTGAGAAAAAACATGTCGGCACGTGGGACTGAATGCTGTTCGGGCTGTCCAAGTGTTAGCAAGGTGGTGCTAAGTAGGTTCCTTCACCTTTGAAAAGTATTTTTCAAAGTTTGTTTTTTGTGATAAAAATATCAAAGCAAAAACCCCCGAACGAAAAGACCCAAAACTCGCGCTAAAAATTGAATGTGACCGTCAAATCTAGCAAGTGCATGCTAACTGGTTCTCAGAAAGTTAAAAACAAATTCTGCCTATAACATTCTTCCATAAACTCCATCCTTCCCAGACTAATCGCATCGCCGCGAGGTCAATCGTGATAAGGTGTTCAGCTTTCTTCGCTGTCTATCAATCTTTTTGCATAGCTGGTCTAGCAACGACGGTTCGTCATATCCGGGCTTCGGTCTTGCCGACTCATGGCTCTGTTTACCAACGGCAAACCACACAAGATGACTGCTTTCTGTTCTTACGGGGTAACAGGGTGCACAAAATGCCTCGCAGTGAATACGTGAAATTTTATAAGGAGGACATGCTTACTGCGCCTGTGGGTGGTTCGGCCATTATTCTGACTTGAGTATAAACGGTGCCGCATATCCGCGTGGGAAGCGGCGGAAGTCCCGGCCTTGTTACAATAATGAATATGGTTCGCAACGGTCGGAGGCTCATGGTTCGCAACCGCTGGAGGCTCATGGTTCGCAACGGTCGGAGGCTCATGGTTCGCAACGGTTGGAGGCTCATGGTTGGTCAACGGTCGGAGGCTTATGGTTCGCAAAGGTCGGAGGCTCATGGTTCGCAACGGCCGGAGTCTCATGGTTCGCAACAGTTGGAGGCTCATGGTTGGTCAACGGTCGGAGGCTCATGGTTGGTCAACGCGGGGGCTTCAAATTTCGCTATTACTACGAAACACAAAATTTCAACTTCAAATGTCTGCATGGTTTAGTTAATTTCCGTGCATTTCCCTGTGATTTAGTTCTCTTGACAGACAATACAGTGTTCGGCCGTTCCTTAATTGCGTCTGGAGTCCGCAGTAACGAGCGATTATTTTGCTGTTGTTGTTGTTGTTGTTGTTGTTGTTGTTGTTGTTATTGTTGACTAGTATGGTTATTTTATCCATGTCTTTCTGCATGAGCAAGTAAGAAGTGATGTTCCTTCCTTGAAGTAACTGTGGGGAGATCGTCTGCAGACGTTGGTCCCGAGTGACACACTCTAGCAGGAAATTTTCAGTGCTACCGGTAAACGCATTTATTCAGCGAAAACGTGTAAATACGGTACATGAGAGTACTAAAAAAACTCGCAAGGGTGACGTCAAAATTAAAAGGAAGTAGTTTGCTGACAAACAACACGGCATATATGCATCATCAGCAGCCGCGACGGTCAGGACGAACTGCTTTACACAGAGATAAGGAATCTGTTCGATAAAAATTATAATATAATTATTTGAAAGTGGTAGATGTAGTCATAGGTGAGACTATCATGCTTCGTAGATTATCAGTAAATCCCGGAGTCCGAGAGGGCGCCACTTACCGTGGGGCAAACGTAATAGAAAGGGGGAAAGCTTCTATCAATCAAAACAGAGACACCGCAGCTCTTATTTCTTAGCCCGGGATGGCCAAATACATGCTGCATTCACTGCCCAAATAATTTGTTTCACAAAATGTTAAAATGAGAGAGAGCGCGCGAGAGAGAGCGAGTGCTGTGGAAGAGCTAAATATCCCATGTGGGGGTAGTAGTAGTGCAAGTAGATCTGCACGATATCCGGTGAGGAAAGGTGTGCAAGTTATAGCTTGGGCCGGCGTCCATTTCCCTTTTCGACTATGGATGTAGGGCGAGGACTAACTGCTGTACCCGCTCATGGATGCGGACAAAGTGAGGCACTTCTCTTCCGCAGTGCAACCCTCTAATGAAAAGAAGTGCAAAAAAATACCACCATTTAAAAGAGACTAATGCAGTATCGGCAGCAACCGGAACCGTTAGTTCATTGGGTCATTCTGGATGGGCGAACAATTGCGTGCACTTACTCTCGGTACAGCAGACGCCATCTGCCGCGCAGATTCCCTTATCGTTAATGCCACATGCTACTCCCGAATTGAAGCAGGGAGTGCGAATGTAGTTCTCCTTCCGGCAGACGGAAGTCTCCTCGGTGTTGATGAAGCAGCCGAAGGAGTCGCCGCAGCAGATGCTGGTGCCGAAGCAGCGACCTTTGCCCGCTGGCCCGCAAGCCAAACACTGTACAGGAGGACATCAGGCCACAATTAGGACGCCAATTGATGTAACAATTTCATCGGAAACCGTGCCCCTTTTTACGTAGTACAAGGTTGTTAACAACGTTTATCTCAAATTACTGTGCTAAATATCTGGATACAAATAGGTTTGCGAAGCGGAAAATTAAGTCAAACTGCGATGTTAATTGACAGTTCTGGTTTAATTCATCCTCTGTCGTCGCGGGCAGTCTCCCACGTAAGTGAAAAATCTTCCGTTATTTAAAGGTCAAATCGAAATTACCTGTCTCCGGTTGAAGGCGGTGGCGGGAGCATAGCTGAAGGCCGAGCGCTTTCCTCCGGGTGGGCAGTTGGTCACGAAACAAGCCAGAGCGCCTTGAAGAACAATCGCCAGAACCACAACGGCCGCGAACAAAAACTTTTGGAGAGACATTTTTAACGACCTTTATAAATCGGGTTTTGGCTGACTCAAATGCTGCCGATACACCGTGGCTACTGCACACTGTGGCAGATATATCGAGAGGGTGGTAGGGGAAACGCTAGACTACCACTGAAATGTTATGAGTCTCTTCCTGAAAAGCCTAGCCCGGTTATATACGGACGAACCTTGTGTAGGGAAGAACCCACTTCGTTAGAAATCTGCGCTCTCGTGTTTGTGCAGCTTCCCCAGGTGTTTTCGTAAAAGATTACGTTAGTTTACCCAACGCACGGCTTTCGACGAACCGGTCGCCCCTCCACGGATGACATAG
>LRSR01004112.1:0-10451 GCA_001579985.1 Hypsibius dujardini
GGAAGAAGGCGCTCAGTTGAATGGCGAAATATTGGTCGTTAAAGAGCATCCCACCCTCGAAGCTTCCCAAGCCAAGACCAAAAAGGCAACCCAGGAAAAACTTCAAATATTAGTTCTTACCTTTTTTTGTGATTGTAATTAGAATCGAGTGAAAAACGAGCTCGAGCTTTGACACTTCGAGGAAAGGGTTCCTGAGAATGATTTTGGGTGGGAAAAGTAGAAATTATCCGAAAGAGGCAAAATCATTGGGCTCATCGGATTGCTCCATACTGGGTCACTTGGTGAGCTCACCGTAAATTTTGTGGTTTCGTGCCATGTTAAGTTATCTCTCCGAGAAGCACTAAAGGATTAAGAGTATAAGAGTTTTTGTTACAAACCTCCATTTTGTCGTTCACTTTGAGGAACGTGAAGGCCATTCCACCGGCAATGATAAGGTCGTTCACTTTGTCCAACATATTCTCAATCAGCTTGATCTTGTCCTTGACCTTTGCGCTGTAATAACAGAAACAAGTTTGACCGAGTGAGGAAATCTTAATCGACCTCTATCAGACAAGATCGCGTGCGACCTCACCCTCCAAGAATAGCAAGAACGGGCCGGTCCGGCTTTTCCAGAATCTTTGAGAAGGCACTTAGTTCTTTCTTCATCAGAAATCCTCCAACACGGACGGGTGTCTTCACCCCAGTCATCGAGCTGCGAAGTACAGTGAGTCAATCATAATTGTCAATTTATTTTGTCTGCCCTCTTACCAATGAGCCCGGTGAGCGGTTCCAAAGGCATCGTTGACATAGACGTCCCCGAGCTTGGACAGGCTCGCTGAAAATTCCTCCACCTTTTTTGGATCGGCCTTGAGCTTGGTCTTTCCATCCTTGTCCAGGCCCTCGCCTTCTTCTTCAATGTGGAAGCGGAGATTCTCCAAAAGGATTATAGTTCCCGGAGCAGGGTTAGCACACGCCTTCTCGACGTCCGAACCGACACAGTCAGACAGGAAGGTTACTTCCCTAATTAGGCAGGTAACAGGTGAATTACTTCCGTTAGGTACACGAATTGTCTTGTCTGTCTGTCTGTCTGTCTGTCTGTCTGTCTGACTGACTGACTGAATGACTGCCTGTTTGTCTGTCTGTCTGACTGACTGACTGACTGACTGCCTGCCTGTCTGTCTGTCTATCTCCCTGCATGCCTGCTTGTCTACCTACCTGTCTGCCTACTTGTGTGCTTTTGTGTCGATTCCTCTGTTTCCTCTGTCTGCCAACTTGAATGCCTCTCTGCTGGTCTGGGTATGAACGACAGTGTACTTATCAATTTGATAGCCTGTGTTTCTGACTGCTCTAGTCATAATTGTCTTTGTTTGTATTATTGTCGCCCTCACTTCTTAAGAAGAATCTTGAGCTCGTCCGCAATCGGTTTAAGGGAGAACTTGTCGTTTTTCTGACCGTCCGGTCGGCCAAGATGGCTCATCAGGATGATGGCCTTGGCCCCTTTCTCCTGTGCGTACTTGATCGTTTCTAGAGCTCCGACAATGCTACAATGAGACCAAATCACAGAGACTATTTCCCATGTTTGGCGTACCTTTCTTCTAAAGCAACTCACCGTTGATTGCTTGTGATCTTCCCAGCCTTGTCCTGTGGAACGTTAAAGTCCACCCGGATCAAGACCCGCTTCCCCTTCAGCTCGATCTTGTCGATACTGAGCTTATTCATTTTGCCAGGTTAGTTTATAGTACGCGAGGAAAACAACCAGACTTTCTCGAAAGGAACTCGAGTGTGCTCCGCAAATAAACGGCAGAACCTCTGCATACGACCGACGAGTTCCTCGCTTGCATACGACCGAAGGGTTCCTCGCTTGCAACAGTTGCTTTGGAAACTTCACTTGGCCATTTTTCGTAACCTTAGATTGCCCTTCAAGTAAATGTACAACTGTGTGGCTCCTTGAAGGTTAAGGACGGGAGCTTTCCCCTTTGACACGCTGTCAAAGTCTCCGGAACTGATAAGAATATTGGCCATTAGACAAATCAATATTGAACAGATGAAGGGAAAGCAACAACACTCGTAATTAAGGAGTTTTAATAGCCGTATGATATGAAATCAGACAAACAGTCAATTACGTTTCTGCAACAATCGAAATTGCTCCGTCGCCTGAAGTGTTCTGTAAAGGGAGAGCAGGAGTTGTTCTTCTGGCTTTACCGGTGTCATTCACCTGTAATTGGCGCAATTCCACACAAAGAGAAAATTTATCCTAATTCATGAGCCACTTTTGTCACTTTTGTCACAGTTGGGAGATCAAAGAAGAAAATCATCGGAAAAAGAAGAGAAAGTAATCGGACAGATTTACAAGCCCTGCGTTGGTAGGAATTCCCATTTCTGGTTCGGCCCGTCCGAACACGGCTGCAGGTCGGCCTGGTCTCCACGCGCTCCTAAGCATTTGCCGGTTTGGCTGTTTCGGAGTTGGAGATTCTGTTCGAGACAAGTAATAATCATATTATTCACCTAAATTATTATTATTAAATCTAATCCAAATCTGGCCAGAACGGAAAAGTTTCATCACACCGTGGTATAGGTCCAGTGCCGGTGAGAATTCACATCACAGACATAAGGATTTAATTTCGTTGGGACCCTCGAATCGGCATCCAGGCACCACTCCTCCCGCCGTAGTTCGTCGTCGACGCTCAGTGAAAATAACTGAAGGAATAAAAGCGGCATTTTAATAGTATGTGTCAAGACGAATCTCATACTTTGAGAAAACAGTGCAAAATCTGTAAGTGTACCTGTAGGAGATAATCGCGTCTCTTCGAATCGGTGATACATGGCTTGATGGAGAATTCGCTGCCTGAGTGTTCGTCAGGGGTGTTGGTGTGCAGACAGTAATGTGTGCCGTTGTTACGGATCTATAAACGAAGCGCTTTTCGTTAACAGAAAGGCAGAAAGGATCAGACAAGGCAGACAGACAGACAGACAGGCAGGCAGACAGGCAGGCAGGCAGGCAGGCAGACAGACAGACAGACAGACAGACAGACAGACAGACAAACTGTCAGATGGCCGATCGGAGGATAGAAATAGCAAGCAAAACATATGGAGAGTCGTACCTGACCGTTCTTCTTTGAATGTTCATCCGGAACGAACTTTTCTGCGAAAACATTTTCTAGGAACCACTTGAAACTTTTGCAATGAAGGTTCTCACGGATGGCGACCCTGGACGACAGGTTTCCGATAGGTGCACCCTGTGAAATAGACATGCCATTACTGCCTGGAAATGGCAAGTTATCCGATTGTTTTAACCGACACTACTCCACACCTTCATGGCGGGTCGTGCGACGTAGAAGTGGCGCTTGTAATCATCCATCCAGACTTCTGCCAGACGAGCCGAATTAACCTGGTGATTTCTGTCTTCATCCGCAAAATTGTAGGTGTGCGTTCGGGATACTGTTACAGAAGAAATTTCAATAGTCAATATCTTCCGGCAGATGAAGCATGCACGTTGGCCGTGCAACAACAAAGGCTTACTATGTCCAACCCGAGAACACGGAATAAATTCCAGTACGCCGCCACACATCCAGACGCGAAACGACATTTCCAGATTCTCCCCTGAAAACAGTGCAAAGTCGTGCGAATGTTTCAAACTCTTGAACCCCGGAGAGCACACACCGCCCCATCCCTCCATTTGCTCGTCGTACGATCCGACCTCGAAAAACCATTTTCGGTCCATGGCGAACAGTCCTCCGGGGAAGGTGGGCGTCCTGTAATTCACGGGAAATGGACATTAAAATGAAAATATATAAAAACGACATGTGAAAAAAAAATAGAAAAAAGACTGAAAAAAAAATATACTCAGAATAATTAATTAAAGTTTTGACATACTTATGTGGCTCAAAATCGGCATCCCCTATGCGCTTCTTTTCCGCAGCAGTCAAGCCTACCGGGCCCCATTTGTAGTAGAGCGACCAAGTGAATAACCCTGTTGCCCAATTTGCCGATGGGGTATAGGACATGTCTTCAGCACGGATTGTGTCTACCATTGGGCATGCTACTAGTTTGCGGTTCGTCTTGATACGGGCCAACAAGGGTTCCAGCCTGTAACAGTCGCCATTTCATCACAAGATCAAGTCTCACTATTGCCTCTTCCTCCACTAACCATCCCACATTGACTTCACAATGCGAGTCCAGAAAGACCAGCACTTCCGTCGTGGCATTCCGGGCACCCGCGAGTTTGCCCTGGATGAGGCCTTTGTGCGCGGGTTGTCGAAGGATCCGCACTCTCGTCCCAAAGTGCGAGCTGACGTAGTTGTCAAGGTCCGCTTTGTTCTCCTCTAAATAAAACCAAGTCGATAAAGCACGAAAGCGTCTTCATTAGACCGATGGATGTAACTTGGCATGCAGTAACGGATGTAACCGGTGTGACTTCACATGTAGTAACCGGTGTAACCGGTGTAACTTGCATGCAGTAACCGATGTAACCGGTGTGACTTCACATGTAGTAACCAATGTAACCGGTGTGACTTCACATGCAGTAACCGATGTAACCGGTGTGACTTCACATGCAGTAACCGATGTAACCGGTGTAACTTGCATGCAGTAACCGATGTAACTGATGTAACTTGGCATGCAATAACCAATGTAACCGTATACTAGAGTGACGAAACGTGAACCGCTTTATTACCGCTGAACCCAAAAATTTTCTTTGTTTTCTCTTTCGCAATTCTACCAAAATGAATTCACATTTGATGCGAGGCTCTTTGTGGGAAGATTTTCGTTGCAAATCCCAGTTGCAATGTGAACGTGAATTCAACGTCAATTTCAACGTGCCGGTGCGTTGAATGGTTCGTGTAAGTAAGAACACTATTGAGGGAAGTACGGTACCTCGTTCACTGGCGTCGTCCACCAGCAAGACTTCCAGCAAATATTCCGGTCGCGATCGGTTGATCACACTCCAGACGGTCCGCAGCAGTGTCGACAGCGGTTCGTTGTAGAACGCAATGATGACAGTCGCCGTGGGAAGGGACACATCGTACTTCTCATCCCGGCACCTGTTATAAAACACAAACATTTACCAAGTATGCCGCGAAGGTCTTGTAAAAAAAAGAAATCAGCTAACGTTACCCGAACACGCACAATCAATAAATCAAGAAAGAATGACAGAACAAGAAGCGTAACAATTTCAATCAATCAATCAATCAAACGGAATCAAACGGAATTGGTAGTCTGTTCTGTTTTAACGAGCAACTTAATTTCAATGGATAATTTACAAAAGGTGGCGAGAGTTTCCGTTCACCATTAGTACACAAGTCCCAAAAGTCCCATAAGTCCCAAAAATCCCAAAAGTCCCATAAGTCCCGAACGCAACAAACTTTCTCGAGATTCTAGATATAGTTTTTTCGATAGTCACAGGATGTAAAAGTACCAAAAGTACCAAAAGTACCAAAAGTACCAAAAGTATCAAAAGTACCAAAAGTCCCGAACGCAAGAAACTTTCTGGAGATTCTAGATGGTTATTTCGATAGTCACAGGATGTACAAGACCGAGAGCCGAATCATCCGTCTACTCACTTAGCACCCCGCTGTTCCGGCAGTTTCCTCTGCAGTGAAATCAAATCGCTGGCCATCAGATTGAAAGTCTCCTTCTTAAACACAGCCTCAGCCTCCATGGCCTTGTTCTTGAACGAAAGGAACGGCATCGCGACGGCCAACTCTCCCGGACCGTTCTCCGGTACGATGTCAGAACGCGTCTCGTAGTTGGCCGTCCGTCCGACCGGCACCACCGCCGGAGATGATACCGCCAAATTCGGGACCGGGAGATTGAGAATCTCGGGAATCTGATTATTAACAGCATCGTCGTTGTGGTCGGCAAATTGAGTCTGCGGACGTTGACTGGCACGAATGCCCAACAACGCGGACCCTCCGACGATGACCGTCGCAATGACGACGGCCAGGGTCTTGGGAATCCGTCGGGGTATAATAGCGAGGGTTCGCCGCTCCTGCGCGGACGGGATCTTTCGGTTCTTCATCTTATACGGGAAGATTATATTATGACTGGCGTATTAAACGAGAAGGTGTTTGCCGTCATGCTCGGTCAGATCCGTAAGTGAGATAGAAGATAGAAGAGACGGTCTACAGTCTACGACCAAGGCACATGCGTCGTGGAGTTGTGTCTGCGTGTAGTAGTGCAGGACAAGTAGAGAGTGAATGATGACAATCTACGTCAAAATATCGCCAGTTAGAATCGTTTAACACACGTGGCAAAAACCTTGCGCTAACCGAGTTAAGCCCCTACACTCGTTCTACCCGCTGTTGTACACAGCTTCGAGTCGAAGTGCTTGATTCGGTCAGCGCAAGGTTTCTGCCACGTGTATATACCGTACACACGTGGCAGAAACCTTGCGCTAACCGAGTTAAGCCCCTACACTCGTTCTACCCGCTGTTGTATACAGCCCCGAGTTGAAGTGCTTGATTCGGTTAGCACAAGGTTTTTGCCACGTGTGTACGGTATATACACGTGGCAGAAACCTTGCGCTAACCGAGTTAAGCCCCTACACTCGTTCTACCCGCTGTTGTACACAGCTTCGAGTTGAAGTGCTTGATTCGGTCAGTNAACCGAGTTAAGCCCCTACACTCGTTCTACCCGCTGTTGTACACAGCTTCGAGTTGAAGTGCTTGATTCGGTCAGTGCAAGGTTTTTGCCACGTGTGTATATCGGTATATCGGTATATACGGCTGGCAGGGCGCTGTTCAAGGTTTCCGCCCGGGGGTATATGTGATGCGATGTAGCGTGAATTCGGCATAACATAAGGGAAGTAAAGTACCGTCGTCGTATGAAGAAAAGTGTAGTTCACTGACCGGTTTGGTTGGTAGGGAGGTATGTGTGGTAATGGTGAGGTCCGCTAAAGATGCCGATGCTCAAACTTCCAGTTCTGCTCGGCTGATCCGGCCTGACATTGAGTGAGAAATATTTCGGTCGTGTGGCGGTCCGCAGCGAGACACTTTCCGCTGTCGGTGTGGCGGAGTGCCGAATCCTGAAAGGAACACGGTTGTTCTTACGGCAATCTCTCTAAATAAACTTGAGGCATCGCTTTGTTACTCACGCCTATACGCTGTACCGTAATTCTCAACCTTTTTTACTACCCTTCATCCTTGTCTCCAATTTGGAAACTTTATGAAAGCGCAGTTAAATGGGAACAAATATTAGATTTACTCTTAATGCTAGCGCGAGTTTTTAAATATTTTAGGATACTTCAGATAGTTATTATTTTCCAACCGCGCCCACCAGTGGAACCAAGTTTCATGTGATGTGAATGGATTGTGACGAAAAGTGACGAAAAGTGACGAATCAAAGATAATTGGATTGCCGTCAGCTGATCCGATTAACGACGCTTAACGACGCACGTTTCCTTGATTTCTTGATTCTTACAGGACAAACGGTGAAATGCTTTCCTCCTACTGGCAAAGGGGTCGGAACGGTAGCAGACAAGCCCATCCGCCTGAATTTTTTTTCGCAGATAGTGAATTAAATATATAAATTTTAGAAATACATTTCGGCTGCGCTCGAATCCTTTTTTTTGGTGAGAAAAAAAATCGAAAGTTCTTTATTGCGGAAACCGCTTAACCGTTGACTTCAGTGGATGATTGCTTGATCTAGTCTTATTTATAACTAAATTATATTTATTCCATGTACAATTTTCAGAGAGGGAACCCACAATATCTTCGCTTTATTTTGTTTATTAAAGCTATAATTATGATGATTTTCAAAACTTATTTGATCGGCGTGGCTTTGAAAATTGGTTTTAGTAAGTAAAAGAAGTAAATCCTCCACAGCTTTATGCTGCCCGATGAAAAAAATAAATAAATTGGGGCACCTACTCCTTCAACGACCCAGGTTGCAGCGGGCTCTTCGTCGCAATGCTCCGACTGAATGGTGCTTCTCGCTCCGGTGGAAGAGTTTCTCTCACCGACACACCATTCTTCACGGCGCAGATGGCCATCTTTACCCAGGGAAAATAACTGAAAACAAAATAAATCACTATGTTTGTCATTTTCACAAAAATGACGTGCTGATCGGACAGCATGAACCACCCTTCGCATATAGGAACCCTTCCCCACGTGTAGGAACCACCCTTCGCATATAGGAACCCTCCTTCACGTGTATGAACCCTCCTTCACGTGTAGGAACCACCCTTCGCATATAGGAACCCTCCTCCACGTGTAGGAACCACCCTTCGCATATAGAAACCCTCCTCCACGTGTAGGAACCCTCCATCACGTGTAGGAACCACCCTTCGCATGTAGGAACCCTCCATCACGTGTAGGAACCACCCTTCCCCACGTGTAGGAACCCTCCATCACGTGTAGGAACCACCCTTCGCATATAGGAACCCTCCTCCACGTGTAGGAACCCTCCATCACGTGTAGGAACCATCCTTCGCATATAGGAACCCTCCTTCACGTGTAGGACCATACCTGAAGGATGTACTCAATAGAGCCCGTGTGGACGCAAGGCCTCAGTACATATGGGTACGCTTCGTTTTCGTCGTATCCGGTCACAGTGATGCATAACTCCAGAGCCCGATGCTGGATCTGCAGTGTGGAAAGACGCATAATGTTTTAGCTGTAAAAGCACGTAGAAGAGGTTTGTGCACAAACCTGTCCCCAAGCCTGGACGTTTTCATCCGGAACGGTTTTGGTCGTCGCGACATTCTTCAGGTACCAGCCGAAGCTCTGGCACTGTAACTTGGAGCGCAACGCCTTCCGGTCAGCCAGATTTCCGGCGTCCATACCCTACGGTGAAGCATTTGATTTGCGGCGGGAGTAATAGGAAAGTGAAGTGTACTCTATAAAAGCCAAGTTCTGTCGGACTCGTACCTTGAGATCCGGTCGAGCCAGGTAGAAGAAGCGGCTGTATTCGTCAAGCCAGACGTCAACAAGACGAACGATATTTTTATCCATGGAGGGCACGGATTTGTTCTTGTCCGTCTGTTCTTGGACTCGAGATACTACACACAATAACTGTGAATTTTGAGCGGAGTAACTAGGATAGACACACCAATATGGTCCCTTGTCTTACAATGTCCGACTCTGGAGCAGGGAACAAAGACAATTGATCCATGACACATCCATACCTAAATCGGGATGCCGGAGGTAGTCAAAGCGTCATTACTGACAGTGATTGGAAACCTTAAACTGCAGTACGTACCCGAAATGACATCTCGAGGTTTTCACCTGGACATAGAAAGAAGTATATTAATGCGTGAATTGACTCAAGGCTGTCTGTCGGTTCGTTTTTTTGCCTCCCTGCCTATCATTGTTCGTATCCCCGTAGGGAACTGAGTGCTGTCTGTCTGTCTGTCTGTCTGTCTGTCTGTCTGTCTCTCTGTCTCTCTGTCTCTCTGTCTCTCTGTCTGTCTGTTTGTCTGTTTGTCTGTCTCTCTGTCTGTCTCTCTGCCTGTCTGTCTGTCTCTCTGTCTCTCTGTCTCTCTGTCTGTCTGTTTGTCTGTTTGTCTGTCTCTCTGTCTGTCTCTCTGCCTGCCTGCGTACCTGTCTGTCTGTCTACCGATCTGCTTCTAGGAAGGCTTTGCCATAACTTCTCAACATTAACAGCAACCACATTTGCCAATTCACTTACCTCCCCATCCATCCATATCAGCATCGTATGAGCCAACCTGGAAGAACCATGCGCGATCCACTGCGAACAGTCCACCAGGAAAGGTGGCAGTTCTGTAAGATCACTTCTTATTAGCATAGTAAA
This sequence comes from Hypsibius dujardini, assembly GCA_001579985.1. Taxonomy (NCBI): domain Eukaryota; kingdom Metazoa; phylum Tardigrada; class Eutardigrada; order Parachela; family Hypsibiidae; genus Hypsibius; species Hypsibius dujardini. The sequence continues at coordinate 9,727 of LRSR01004112.1, forward strand.
TTCTGCAGATAAATCACTCAAACCGTAAAAAATTATGATTAAAATTATGCCAACGAACTTGAACGGAAGTGATTTGTCCGTGACCTGCGTGTCCCTATCCGGCCTTCGGCCCCATGCAAAGTACATCGACCAGGAGAACAAACCCGTAGCACGGAATCCATCAATTGGTTTGTAGGCAATCGTTTCGAATGAAATAGTGTCGACAATGGGACATGCGAAGGTCTTTCTATCACGCTGTATCACAGCCAACAGTGGTTCTAACCTGCGTAATAGAGCAGCAAGAACTGACCACACTAGTACAGCGATGCCAAAACATAAACGATAATACGGTGCAGTATATAATGACCGATACATACCAGCCGACGTTAACTTCGCAATGCGAATCGAGGAATACGAGAACATCGCCCTTGGAGTGCTCTGCGCCAGCTAATCGTGCCTTGATGAGTCCGAGATTCTTTCTGAATTGAATGAAGCGAATACCCGCAGACTGTTTGAAAAGCTGGAATTCCCGATCGATGAGTTGCTGAAACTCCGGGGTCAGACCTGAAATAAGTACATTGAGTCAACCGGCAGAATATAATTGTTCAATAATGGAGAATGGCCTAAAGTTTCGCAGACAGATAAACATAAGCACAAAGAAACACAAAATGTACAGCCAGACTGACAGACTGATAAATTAACAGACAAACAGGAAGACAAACTGACAGACAGACAAACAGACAGAC
>LRSR01004113.1:2268-32130 GCA_001579985.1 Hypsibius dujardini
TTAGCATGAGCTCGTGACGCCTCGTAAGTACCCCACAGTGTAGGGAGCGTTTTATTAAGCGCGATACGGACGAGTACCGGATACAAACTTACTTTTTGGGAAAACGTTTATTTTTCCTAACAATTTCAAACCTCTGATGCTTTGCATCCTGCTGATGCTTACTCCTTTGGAAAGCCCCGTTTTCCCGGGAGTATTATCCATTCTGAGATTTTGAACATCTGCAACGAAACATATTTTTATTTTGAGATTTTAAAACCTACATCAAATGAAAAAGTGACCCTGATTGGAAAATTTATTGAACAATTTCATGATTTTCAAATTCGAATTGTAAAGTATAAAACTGCAAGTACATGCTGGTTCGTGTTATAGAAAAAGAATCAAAGCAATCGGCTGAACCATGACGATGCTGCACGCAGTGATAGCAGACGAGCTCTTAAGAAGCTCTCTGAGGCATCACCGACGTCTTCTGGGTCCACGCTGCCAACGCATTTTTAGAAACGCGCCATCATCGACTCCAGGGCATTTTAAAGTTTTGATGTGATCCGTGAGCCCGCATGGAGCTCAGGTTTGGTCAGAATTTGCTGTACAATGTGATTTCGATGAAAAAAGAAACGTCTCCGGGTACTAAGATTTCGAAGAATTTCTCCTATCTTGGGCGATTGAATTTTTCATCCTGAAGGAATTTTCAGAGGTCCCAAATGGTCAGTGATTATGAAGGCCTAAAGCAAACTCCCTAAAATGGCTGTTTCAGATGTTGCATTTCTCATTTTTGAGAAAGACTAGAAAAGCTAGATGATTGGTCACTATGGAGAGCCAAATGGGCAAAATTTGTCGCTGGGACAAATCCAATTTGTCTCACTGATAGGGAAAATCAAAACTTCAGTTCCTTCATGTGCGGTGGCGCATATATAACAAGGAGCTTTAAACGCCCGTTAAAATTACTACATTTAAGCCTTTTTAGAGTTTTTTCTCAAGCTCATGGAAAAAAAGCTAGCACTTTGAAAAATTTTCCAAAAAGTAAGTTCCTCCCCGGTAAGTACTGAAGGACGCCTTTGATTAAATGTGTTACGGACTCGAAGTGTAATTGCACTGCCACCCACCTTCATTGAGCTTCTATATTAGAACTGAACGAGCACGCTCTTATCTCCCATTTACAAATTCCGTAATACAGACGGATAAGACGTTGTGCGCAATCTTTAGATTTGAATTGTACTGAACATGTTGAGCACAATTCATATGTGCGGTCCCGTTGCAAACACTTTTCCGCTTAAGCTGCAAAAACAGTGTGCAACCATTATGATTCTAATTAACTCGTCTCTTATCCTACCAAACCAGACGCACGACAGTGACGGGCCTTTGTTCGATAGAGAAAATATATTTTCTCGAAATCACGCCAGGGCTCGCCGTGTATCGGGAGGAAAAAAAGTGGAGTGTAACATTACCGGTAAAATTGATTCCTCGCAAGTAGGCTATCAACTGCGCGTGAGAGGCTTTTTCGCCACCTCTACACCCTCATCCATCACTCTGCGGGCGGTAGAAAGGATCGAGCATAGTAGAACTCGTGCGATCGTCCGTCACACAACTCCATGCAGTTCTTCATTCACGCGCGCACGCGCATTGGCTGGAATGTGAGGCGAGTCCGCAGTAGCGTAAGTGACGAACGGAAGATGTCGGATTTTTCGCCCCAAATTCGCCCCTGGCCCCAGGCGTGGCCTAATACTTTTAGGCCAATTGTTGAGTGGCTCGCCCCAAACTAGCAAGCAGTAAATTGGGTTTCACTGGCTAGTAAAGCGATATCACATTTTGAAAAAACAACAACAAAAAAGGAGCAAGAACTATCCGTTTCAGGCTTAAAATTGCAAAACTTTCATCTCGCCCATAAGTGTAAAGGGTGATTATTAATAACAGCACAAGCATTTCCCCGTGATATCTCAATACTGATCTTCTGCCGTGAAAAATCAGTACATGTATGCTCGCGATCTCGAGAAACAGCTAAGCCCCGCCTCCCTCGGTATGACCCTGAACTCGATTAAACGTTCAATCTGATTCACTGTTTTCTGATTGGCTGATTTCGTACAGCTTACTCGTTGTGCTCGACTGATTGACTCGTATGCGATTTCCATTTCTGTTGATTGTTTGATTGTTCAGTTGTGCTCTTTCGTATATTTGTCCCTACAATGGTAATTTGGTAAACGGCAACGAATAGGCATGGCACGGGTTGGTTAAAATTTACGGGTAGGGCAGAAAAGTGTCCCTCGAGATTGCGAGTACACCGCAGCTCTTGTTTACCCCGTCCGGTCAGCTCGATCAGTAACTAGCAAGCCAATGACAAAATGCACGTTAAAAAAGGAACTAAATTCTCTTCTGAGTTTTTTAAATCACATTTCTGCTGATTTATTTCGAAATGCAAATTTTGCTTTCATATCCCTTTTTCTGAGAGCATTTCAATATGTTTCAATCACTACAAGGCGTGCATGAAAGTTATATATTTTAGTGCTCTCATTGATTGAGCGTCTGTTTCGTTTGCCCTAGTCCAAAAACAACGAACGAATCAATAAATATACGAATCTCAATATATTATTGATTTCAAGTATCCGCGACAGCGGACTGACTCAGCGGATGAATAGTTTCCCATCCAAGCGGCTCATCTCTGAACTCGAAAACATTTTGCAGTTAAATGTAGTCGAGCTGGTACATGTAAACCGTGAGAATTTTGAACTCGGTCCCAATCACGCAAAAAAGCAAGCGGAGTCCGCAAAGTCAAAGGCCCAACTTTAGATCTAAATATTGACTCTTAGTACTCGTAACCAAAATGTTCTTGAGAAGCACGATGAAATATAAACTACACTTCATACTAAATTGTGCGACTGTCTGACGAAAGTCCATATTTGAGAAAGTTTGAAAATCCTCCCAACAGGTGACTTCGTTTTTTCTTATCGTTTTTAAATGAGAAACTTGAGAACTACTTCGTTCTAAGATAAAAACATTGTTTTAAAAGTTTATTCAGACTTCGGGAAACATGCATACGGCCAGCTAAAGCGAAATAGTCGGTGTGATGCCGGGCATGTGCAGGAGATTTCCCTGAAAATGATGCTATTTCTATCGCTTTCAAACCTTTTTTGATTCGAAATACATAATTTGCCACATTTGTAAATGGGATCACTGCCGTCTGCTCTAGCCCATCCCTGCTTGACCAAAATCCGGGCGAGAGTTTCGATACGATTTGATAAACTCATCGAAGAGAGAGGATTCCTTTTTTGTCTGCAGAAAATAATTATTGACAAGTCGCGTTTGACAATTTTGTCACAAACTCAACATTGCACTTCTATCCTATCTGTTTAAGCGCCATTGTTTCCGTCGAAATGTTTTCCGTTTAATCGATGGAGAATACCACAAAAAGCTCAAAAAAGAAAAACAACTCCAGCAGAAGTTGGGAATCGACAAAAAATCGAAACGATATATGCTGACGTCAGCCAGGGACTGTTTTAAGGGAGAATTAAAGTTTACACAAGCAACCCGAAATCAATAATAAAGTTGTAATATACTTAATAGTACTGTTTTGCTTTCATTAACCGATACCCAAGGAACAGAAATTGTTAATCTCAGACAAAACAATGAACATATTAAATTAGAACTGAACTTTCCAAAAATCCCTTCTTTTTGTTTCGGTTCCTTGGCCTCCTAAAAAACGCCGGCGTAACAGAGCACTACTATACGCTCCTGATTTCAAGCGTTAATTATGCCCCGCCCCCGCCGATTCACATCAAGCTTAAGCGGGTCGTTCAATTCCGATCACTTGTCCGTGATTGGCTCGTTAGTTTTTGACTGATTGGCTATGCTACTTTACTTGATTGAAATGATAATTTCGGTTTCCAGAACTTCAAGTCTATAAAGTTAAGTGAATCTGAATGAACAACTAAGCGAGAGACGGAAAGTGTGGTCGGGCCGGACCTCAAATCGACCCCGAGGTCGGGAGCGTACAGTACTTTTTTGCGGTCCAGAGGAGATTGTACGACTTGATTGTATTGATTTGAATAGATATGTACAAGACTACACTGCCTTACCCACTGTCCGCGTACTGCATTATGGCGTAGATTGTTTGAGGGCATTTCTTAAATTTTGTTTTTATAAATGTACAGCTATAAAATGTCAAAAAGTGTGTAAACCTGAGGTCATTTAGATTAACTCATAACTTAACTTAGATCCTCACCCCCTTAGCGTCAGAGCTCGTCATCAAAGTACAACCCCCCCCCTACCCTACAGCGTGCTGACGTCATTGTTGACAGCCCCCCCCCTGACAGGGCACGCTACCGTACTGTACCGCACACCTAGCGGCCTACGTCACTCACACGGCTTTAACGGTGTCTCTCACACGCAAACATCATTGGAAGAAAACAAATCCAATCAACACACCACAGAGCGTCCCTAGTAGAAGTGTGCCGTTGACTGGCACTTTAGGCTCAAGTTGGCCCAGTCTGGGCCATAATTTACTGGTTTATGGATAGAGAATTTTTTAGATCCCTTGCTGCTTAATGCATAATTGCATATATGATTTTGTGGAGTATGGTAGCCAACAGGCAAAGATGAGATCTGTTTTCTTCTTTGTTACGAGTACTAATACATAGATTTTTGGAAGCATTATGATTGATTTATGAATTCAAAACCAATGAAGAGCAAGTTTTCTGCGTTTGATTCGGATTGATGCGAATGGTTCCCGTTATTACGGCCCGGTTCCACAAAATGTCACATATAGCGCTCTTTCGACTTTTTTCTTATTGAAAGTAACTTTCAGGCGGCCAACAACAACCGAATGAACGTTAAAGTGAGAATGCAGATAACTTTAAACAAATATAAACAAGCAGGGTACCGGACGCAGTCAAAGGGTGCAGAACTAACCTAAGGTATCGAACCAATAATATGGTACCGGTCGGTTAAGGGTACCGTCCCGGCTAGGGGCACCGAATCATTACAGGATACACATTTTTTGGATATGTCATTTGACTTAAGTTCCTACTTCGTCTCCTGGCAGAAACAGAGAGCCAAATAAATCCCCTGCATTAATAGGGCCGTCGGACAAACCGATACTTACTTTGAGAGCCGAACGGGAGGACACCCAGACGGATGGACGACCGATTCCTAAGCAGTAGCAGAACCAATCAATGGCAGAATCATCAGCCGTTTGTCGCTCGGTCTGTCCATCCGACTGTCAGTGTGTCCTGCTGGTGATGGTTCTGGCGTTCTGCCACTGGTCTCGGGTTGTCCGTCCATCCGTTCGGATGTCTGTCCATTTGTCAATCTGTTCAGCGAGCCCCGAACGCGAACCAAATAGCTTGGCTCAAAGGTGGTTCTCAGTTCGCACGGCTCCTTGGTTGATTCTTTACTGTACCGGGGCTGATTAGGTACCCTTAACGGGTTCGGTACCCTGATGTTGGTTCAGTGATCCTGGCCGATTCGGTACCCTTTTGTTGTGTCCGGTACCCTGTTTGCTTACTTTGATTTAAAGTCATCTGCTCTTTGATCTCGTCAATTTTTTTGGTATAATTACAAGTATTTGCTCTGGTGGGCAAAGTAAGCCCCCGCACCTTTAGAAGGTTAGGGGGAACCAATAAGATGTACAGTGTTTTTCCGACCATCGCTCGTTCAGTCGATTCAGAGATATGTTTAAGTTATTACGCAACCGACATGGAACGACTACGAATATTATTTTAAACTCGTTATTTCCAATTATATGAAAAGATTTCCGTTATGTTTAATTAATGCGCTGTTGTAATACTGCATAACAGATACCGTATTAGAAAGCCTCAAAAACTTTCTTGGTATTGGAATCATGCAGAAAGCCTAGGCGTTAAAGAGCGTCTGGGCAGGATTTTTTTCTCCCAATGATGATTTTGTGTCTGTACTGCTTCCGTACGGTATCAAGTTGGTATGACGAAAAATCGGACCTGCTCTGGTGTATATAGAGGTGTTGCAGTTTTACGACGGATTTGTCCTCCTGTTTTGGAGCCATCTGTTCAGTGTTAAATCTGCACCTGCGAGCAAAAGCTGTATACCTTTTTCTTTCACATCCGGCCATGATCAGCACGCGTCAGGCTGTACACACGTGTCTACCGGAATTGTACGTATACGTTCAAGACATTTCAATCGAGCCCGCGTTCAACACTGCTCAACGCGAGGTCTCTCAAATTTTATTTGCTGGTATAATCTCGAGAGTTGAAATCGATTATTCTTGCTTACGTCTCTCTATTCACCGCCGTTAATTGTACCCTTTTAAAGAGCGCAACTTTATGTCTGTCTCACTTTATCCCTTCAACGTATCCCTTTATGCATGCCTTCCTGCTCAATCAATCCGGCAAAACGGAGCATCGAACTGAGATCGAGACAAACCCCTTGTCACACCGATCGCCAAAAGGGATGGGAGAGGTTTATTCAAGCGTGACACACGGGCTTGAGTCCTCGGGGAGTTTTTCCAACATTGAAGTTCGAATCTCGGTACATCAATTATATTTCAAAGGAGAAAAAGTCCGGTCTTGTTTGCTACGTCTGTATCTATGCAAGATACCACGGAATAGATCTCTCGTCTTCCAATAATTGAATCCATGTGCCAACAGAATTATATAACTGTATCCCGCTAGCTGAATCGATGTGGAAACGGAATTCGAAGTACTTGTGAAACCTTCATCGAGTGGCTGGTCTAGAAAATATATTTTTAATAGGAATATTGGCGAACGGAGATTTGTGGGATTATGAAAGGATCAGTCCATCTGATTTGGGCGTTGGCTCTGTGGGCGCCGTATTTTTCCTGTGGAATCTGGGGAAGGGGATCATCACAGCTGAATGTGACTTTCATCGGGATCGGGTCGTATCGCTACAGTACAGCGGTGCCGGCCATGGAAGCCGCGATTAGTCTCATCAACAACGCATACGAAGGGGATCTGCATGTGAAGCTGGTGACAATCTTTCCGGCTTCCGTGTACGCGTGTGACCTCTTTGGGGACAATATTGCGTATTACGCCGCGGGCTTTTATTATAGCACAGCCAACAGGGAAGACAAGGGTGTTAAAATATTTTTAGGTCCCAGTAAGTGCCAAACGTTTTATGTAATCTATATATTTTGTTATTTATCCTATTGTGTTTGGTGTGTTTATTGCGAGTTCATTCACTGTAATCCTCAAAAAAAGGGTAGATTTCGAACTTTCAGCATGGGATGGTTTTTCTAGGTTGTGTTCCAGAACTGATCAATATGGCTCCCCTCATGACACGTAAGACTCTAATCTGAAATTTATGTTAGGAGCAGCAAATGCTAAAATTACAGGTAAAACTTCGGTTTTTTAAATAAAATTTTAGTTGACGTAAAATCTAAGTTTTTTGTCATTTAGTTTTTGTAACTTACTGATATATTTTTAGCTTAGTTTTAGTCGACTTTAGAGATTAATTTTCGCCACTTGAACGCTTAGCGACTAAAACTGCGAGTTATGTTTTTTTTTAAATAAAGGGAAATAAAGTTAAAAAACTTATCACTACAAGGCTTAGTTTAGTTGTAGTTTAGTCATTTTTGATTAGTTTAGTTTAACTAAGAAGTACCTCCAGCCGCAGAAAATGCTGGTTGGGTCTACAGTGAGTAAATGTACTATTAATATTCTTTTACTTGCAGAGCTCAATACCCTCTACGCTTCTTTGTGAGTGTTGTATTAGTAGGGTAAAAATGCGAATTCATATCATGATCTGTTGTGGTGATCCCACTTAACCCTTGTCAACCAAGTGACCCATTTTATTAAAGTACGAATTCATCTCACCCCCTCATACTGAGTGAATACATTCAGATTTAATTGTTATTTGTCACACAGTTGTATGCCAGAATAAAAAGTGTGCCCTGCCCTGTCTGTAGTCCAGAACACTTAGGTGAACAGTATGCTATTCCTAAATAGTCTTGCACGGTCCGAAACACATTTTTGGTGCCTTTTTCGACCTTTATTGGATCTTAATTTTTCCGCATTTCGTGCTCTTAAATGTCCTTTATTTTGACCATACAACAAATTTTGTTCACACGCAAAAAGAGCCAAATTTATGCCACTAGGACTTAAGTGTACCACTTTATTCAAAAATCACGAAAATTTTTTATGGTGATGAGTCCTAAACGATTTATATATATATAGAGGTTAAACAACTTGATGGTGCTCAGTTTTTTCTTAATTCCCACGTGCACAATTTCATTTCGAATATTTCAAAACATGCTCGATTTGAAACCCCTGTCTCTCTATCATAAGTTTAACACGTTTTGGCAAAGATTGCAAAGCGTTACTAATTTTACTTTGGTCTAAATTCGACCACACCTTTCGCATAACACGTTTCAAACCTGCCATTGTATTGGCAGCGTGGGCAAACAATTTCCACTTGACATTAACGGGATCCGAAAGATTTACTACGAGTTTCGGGGAGAACGGAGTCCGGAAAGTTGGACCAAATTCTGGAAGGAATCTCACCCCAAGGGCCTAATGTTTGTGGCCGGCGTTTGCTACCGTAGAAAAACCGCGATCCGTTTCGTCAAACCCCGAGCGAAAATCAACAGTGAGTACTACATCCAACATGTTTTGAAGCCACTTTTCAAGAACGACATTCGGAAACTATTTCCGGGAGAGCTTATTAACAAGTTCGTCTTCCAACGTGACAGTGCTCCAGCGCACTCTTCCGGAATCACCCAGAAGAGCTTCGAAATTTCGGAATCACGTTCATTCCGAAAGGGCACTGGATGGGCAATAGCTCTGACCTAGCCCCATGGATTTTTGTGTGAATGGTCTGTTCAAGTGGGAATTGTTTGAACACGCTGCCACCACGCTGCCACTACAGTGGCAGGTTTGAACCGAATTATGCGAAAGGTGTGGTCGAATATAGAACAAAGTAAAATTAATAACGCTTTGCGATCTTGGCTAGAACTTGTTAAACTCATGATAGAGAGGCTGGGGCTCCAAATCGAGCATGTTTTGAAAAATTCGAAGTGAAATTGTGCACGTGGGAATTAAGAAAAGACTGAGTACCATCAAGTGGTTTACCCTCTGTATCTTAAATAAGAACAAAATATAAGGTTCAAATTTTGCGTTTTTAGGTCGAACGGGTGCCTTAAAATGGTGTATATTTCATGTCACGTAGCCCTGCCACAACTTATCACAGAATCATACAACCAAAGTATACGATAAGTTCAAACTTCGGCAAACAATAACGAAAGACGTAAAAAATTATTAAGTGGGAAGAAAATTAATTTTGAAATAAGAGTTCACGAGAAACCACGAAATTCTTAATTATACATGCCCCCTCCCCCGCTCACCCTGGGGTAATTACACAAAGCAAATTGACCTCTTGAAATTTGTACAAATTTTCTTTCATGTTAAGGTCTCAGTTGCAATCAAATTTGGAAGTGATTTGCTTAAAGTTTGGATTCAGCAAGTGTCTACCCTAAATACTGAAACCCAGTAAGCGGGATTTGAACTCTACGTACACAGATCAACCGCTCTAGAGTACATCAGAATCATTGATCCCTAATCCTCTATGTTTTGGGACACTGCAGTAATTGGCAATGAAACCAAAGACGTATTTTTAGATTGAAGAGAAGTCTGTATTTCAGCTCATCATGGGTTTCTGTTGGATGGCAGGAGCTTGATTGTTTTATTTCCAAAAGTACTATAGTATATTAGATACCATAGAAATTGAAACAATCAATCACCCGCCATCAAAGAGAAATCCATGAGTGAGCGGTTTCATTGACCAACTGGAGGGTGAGCTGAAATGCAGATTTCACCTCACCTCATATTTAATTAAATTGTGGGGGAGAGTCAGAAAGCTGATAATCTACGAGGTAAAAGTCCCGATGCGGCAGAAGTTTTGATTTGCCATAAATACCACGCACACCATAAGTTTTCTGTTTTTTTTTCATTTAAAAAAAGATTTCCAAACTTGCGCAGCTTTGGGACTTTTACCTCGTGCTAACTTTGCCAATGTAAAATGTGGTTACGCGAGTGGCAGGAGGATCCAAAAGTGTGGGTTAACTGCAGCTACTGTATATTTTGTTACTCTTACCGTGTATCTTATTTTTTGCAATATTTCCGCGTGATGATTTCTCACCGTCCAAGCTCTTTTTAGCATCGGCACGGACGCCTTATACAGCAACAAAAGTCAATACCCAACCACCATCACATCTTCGCCCATTCACCATACCGTCTTACTGCAATGCTTCCGGAAGATTCTGCTGTATTTCGGGTGGAGAAACATCTTCATAGTGTGCGATGAAAGCACAGCGGGCACATATTATCGCGTCATCTGCGCGAACTTTCGCAAACCGGGGGCGCTGGGCGCAGTCCAAGTGTCGTCGTACAACTTCAACACTAAGCAACAGCCGGTGGAATACGATACCATCCTCGATGCAGCGACAAAATCAGCACGAGGTAGAACCAAACATACAGAGGGTCCGCCAGTAAAAAGCGGACAGCTTCAGATATGGCGATTTTTTTATCACGATGAAGCAATATTTTTTTAGTTAAAAAAACAGATGCTGGCCCCTGTCCTCTGATAAAAGTCCTTCACTCAAGGAATCACACCAAATGTTTTATGAAACGTGTTATGCGAAAGGTGTGGTCGAATTTAGACCAAAGTAAAATTAGTAACGCCTTGCAATCTTTGCCAAAACGTGTTAAATTAATAGATTTTAGCAAAAAAAATTCATCTACAAACAAGCTTTGGTCTAAGCGGGAGGACATTCGAAAGTTCCCCAATGGCTCCGCGGGTTTCTCATTCAGTTCAACCATTAATTGTTTGATTTATGCTCTAGCAAAACTCAATTTAGTTTTAACCACTTTAAAATGTCGTTTTCTGATAACGTTTGATTCCAAAATATTTAACACTTTTCTCCTTGAAATTCGATTTGGAATCGATTGACATCAGCAGAATCTTATTTGGATGACAGAGGGCGGATCTATGGGCTAGTTTCAGTCTACGCTTCCGAGTGACAGTGCAAAAATGACCAATAGTTCTGCCTCCTATCATCCAAAGAAGATTCTGCTGATGTCAATGGATTTCGAATCGAATTCGGAGTGGAAAAGCGTTAAAAATCTTGGAATCGAAGGTTTAAAAAAAACGACGTTTTACAGTGGTTCAAGTTAAATTGAGTTTTGATAGAGTATAAATCAAACAATCAATGCCTGAACTGAATGAGAAACCCGCGAAGCCATTGGGAACTTTCGAATTTTCTCCCGCTTAGACTAAAGCTTGCTTGTAGACGAAATGTTTTGCTAAAATCTATCAATTTAGTCCACTATTTGGAGAAAATTCAGAGAGATCGGCGTGTCCGCTACGGTTCGTTTTTCTTGTTAGACCATTTCAATTACTTCTGTAGTTCTTCCTCGGGTAAGTATGAGATTACTATCAAACTCAATTTCAGCAAATTTAAACTATTTTCTAATGTTTAAATTGAAAAATAAGTGATCGGGATACTCTGGTTTTTGGTTGTTGTTATTTTTAAAGAAACTTCCCGCACTTTGCTGGTGGACCCTCTCTTCTCTTCAATATCCCCCCAGGTCGTGGATTTGTATGTATAATAATGTGAATTAATTGCAGTGATCATACTTGGTACCAATGTACAGACAGTGAGGCAATTCATGGTAGGTACCAACGAGCCAAAGAGCAGAGGCGTAACGGATTTTCTCAGGGGGCCACCGGTTTCTGCCGGGGGGGCGGCCACTCTCTGCGGGGGGGAGGGGCAATTTTTCTGGGGATTACGCATTTTCTTAAGACTGAACCCAAAATTTGGCCGCTTGTCTCTGATNGGGGCAATTTTTCTGGGGATTACGCATTTTCTTAAGACTGAACCCAAAATTTGGCCGCTTGTCTCTGATTATTTTGAACTTGTGGGGGGTGTGGGTGGTTTTCGGCGCCCCCCCCCCGGAATTTCAAAACGTTTGCAGAAACATCAGTTTTTCATTCAAATTTGAGGTTCAATATATGAAAAGCTCCCTAGTGATGGATACAATGGGAGGCCCAGAACATTTAAGAACGGTCCAAACTTGATGAAAACTGATGTTTTTGATCACGTTTTTAAATCCCAGGGGCTCTGGAGCTCAGATTCCCACAACGCCGCAAGTTTCAAAATGACCAGGCACAAGAGATCGAATTTCTGGATCAATCTTGAAATAGAATTGCTCACTTGCCCACCTCCTGGCCTTAGTGCCTCTGGCCATGTATTTGGATTAAGGTATGACTCTTGATCCGCTAAAAAAATGGGTTACGTCCTAGTTGAGCGACAGTATTCAGATTTTAGAAATTTTAACTATTTCTGACCCAAAACATTATTCTGAATCGACTGGCATTAGCCAAATTTTGATCAGAAATCAGGGGGGTGGAGTTACAGCGCTCTGATTGGCTATTTGCCCACACCACTCAGATTGAAGTAAACTGGCGTCACTGGCGGTAGGCAACATTTTTGAATGGCAACATCTCTAGATGAATCTTTTGATGGGTTTTGATGGGTTTTGATGGGTTTTGATGGGTTTTGGGTTCGTCAGTCAATCAATCAATTGATGGTCGCATCATATGATTTATGTGAAGTTTAACGATCAATCAGTTGTTTCGCGCCCATTGTATGTAAGCTGAAATAGATTACGTCCATAACTCCGCCCCCTGACCTCCGATCGAAATTCTATTTCAACTCGCTCAACTCATATTTTACCAAAAACCGCCCCCCCCCGAACCCCTTCTCTCCCAGTTACGCCTCTGCCAACGACAATGGTTTGATTTTCTGTTCTGTATGTCTTTGACACGGTTGGTTTGAATCCTAATTGTCTTCTTTTTTTAACCTTTACTTTTTGTTTATTAACATTGTACACTCAGTTCCAAGTTGTCCTCCGGTTCGTGCATTTCACGGCTTAAAAAACAACTCAAACTCCTCTCCCCCTCAATGCACACTTCTGGTCAAGCAAACCACGCCCACCGACCAATCACGAACTTCCAACACTGCAGTAATTTCTGAACTCAAAATACTGTCAAAGATTAATAAAATTTAAAAAAACAACAAGGGAATCCCAAGGGATTTGCTTTCCAAACGCCATGATCATTCAACAATCAATAAGTTAGAAAAATGAAATTTCGTCCAGACACTTGTGGCAGACAGATGTTCAATCACTTGAAATCAATGTAACAACAATTCCCTCAAGCTTTCAGGTACCGGCTGCGTGTACTTTTAACACGGAATTGTCCGAACGAAATACTGATCCTTATCTTTTGCATTTGTTGTTCGGCCAAGTTCACCAACACTTTTAATTGAGCTTGCTAGTGAGTTATCAATTGACACTATCGGCCTGCCATAACTGGAACTGCATGCGCATTCTAGTTTTTGTGCAACCGGAGGACAACTTGGGACTGACTGTTATATATTACACTGTATTTGGTGCGTATATTATAGACACTAATTCATCATAACGCAGTTGTTTCCACTACAGATCCACGCCTGGCGGATGAATATGACGTCTTCTGAATACGTAAGATCAGCACCACGTACATTAAGGAGCTTGTCCTAACAAGTTACACTCATAAAAGGGTATAAATAGTGAAGGGGAAAACTGTGAACGGTTTGTGGAGACATGTTTACTCTGTTGCAAGGAAATTTCCAAAAAAGTACACACATAGAAGTCCCATCCGATCAGTCGTATGTTGTGTCTGCCATTCGGTGAAGGGCAATTCAAAGACGAGGTTCATTCAGTTAAAAGTCATTCTGACCTTCAAAACGCTTCCGGAGCTTTATTGCGAAAGCGTTTCTCGTACTGTAATTGACAATGACATCTGCCTGATGAGTTAACAGAAATTTATTGCCAGTAACTGCTGGCCGTGTTCCATAATCCTTGCATATTTCAGGTGAATTTATTTTATTTTAATTTAATTAATTAATACTCCAATTATTGTAGTTCCAACTTCAATTTTGTTCATCTCACCGACATTTTTTTGTTTACATTTTAGGCGTATATCTATATGACACCATACATTGCCACAGACTACCCTGAGTTGCAGTGGCGCGTGGGGGACTCTGATGACCTGGTACACCAAGAAAGGTTTTCTTCAAAAGTACCAAAAGTATGATCGTACTGTCACAATGAAAGCCGGCGCGTTTTCTTTACAGGCTGCCGGAGCAGCGTTCAGTCAGCTGTTGCTGCTGAACTTCGACAACGACCGAGCCTTGGACACGCTCTCGCTCGCAACGCAATCTCTCATCAAAGAAAGGTCATCAATAGTTTACAACTACACGTATGCGCTCAATGAAAGGGTACGTCAGCATTTGACCTACATACTCGAGAGTTGAGATGAGAAATAAACGTTTTAGTTCTCACCCCATGCGGGAGGCGGGGAGGGGCGGGGCAAAATCCAAAACTTACAAACACTGAGGCAATAAGCGTTTAATCCAAAAATAATTTGCGAGGGGACAATCCCACTAAAAAATCAATCAAATATTGCCCCCTACCCGTAACGCGAATATTTTAGCTACAGAAGGACGATTTCCCCATCCGTAATGCCTTTGAGAATGCCTAAGGTTGAAAACCAATTAACCAATAATGGATCAACCCTCAATCAAAGCCTCATTTAACCTATAAGGGAATGAGCCGAATCCAATCCTCCGAGGAGCATCCTGAAGAAATTCTTGTCGATAGAGAATCTGTTTCAAAAGAAGGCCATTGAGGACATAATTTTGGGTCCGGCGGGAACCACTACACAAGGGGATTTAGTGGAGGGGGGGGGGCAAAATCTTACACTATCATGCTTAGAACAGTTTTGCCCCCCCCCCATAGCCCTTAATTTTTTACTGGATCTATTTCTGAGTCTGGCAAACTTTTTACTATTGTCAGAGTGCCAGTCAGTAGATCTGATGGGGAATGATCCCCCCCATAGGCAAAAGACGGTATTGCCCCCAATTGAGCAAGTCTAAATTTAAGTTTAGGGGCAAGTTGTCTCCAAGCCCCGCCCCGTACTGCTTTGAATCGGTGGACGTTTTTATCAATTTTGTGAAACAAATCTTTCTTCTACAGATAAGCGCTGCGCTGGTTGCGGGATATGAAACCTGTTTGCTGATTGCTAAAGTTGGTACTTCCTGTTCGCCATCTGGTTGTTCATCTCAAATTGGCAACAAAAGTCCTTTAATGCAGGTGCTCAATGAATCGTGGTCGGACGGTGGTGCCGACTTGCGGGACGCAAAAGTGTTCGCAAAGCGATTTTTTAACCGGACGTTCGAGTTGCCTACCGGTTCCATTTATATGAATGAGAATGGCGATCGGCAACCGGACTTATTCGTGAAACAATTAAACCCGGAAACTGGAATTCTTGAGGTAACGGTACTTTTTACCTAAACTATACTAATCAGTACACCATTCACTGACCGAACCAAAAGGGCAGGCGAACTCGAGCGTTATCCAAATCGGGTAAAATATGCAAAACATATATGCCACCTGGAATTTGTATTCTCAATGTCTCACGAGGTTCTGTGTCTGTGTTCCAAAGTGTTCTGTTCTGTTCTGTTTTGTTTTGCTCTGTTCTGCTTTGATCTGTTCTGTTCTTGTCTTGTCTATTTTGTTCTGCTTTGATCTGTTCTGTTCTTGTCTTGTCTATTTTG
Source organism: Hypsibius dujardini (assembly GCA_001579985.1). Classification (NCBI taxonomy): domain Eukaryota; kingdom Metazoa; phylum Tardigrada; class Eutardigrada; order Parachela; family Hypsibiidae; genus Hypsibius; species Hypsibius dujardini. Next base: position 17,903 of record LRSR01004113.1, read on the forward strand.
TTCTGTTCTGTTCTGTTCTGTTCTTGTCTTGTCTATTTTGTTCTGTTCTGTTCTGTCCTATGCATTTTGTTCTGTCGTTCCTGACATAGAAAATATCCTCGCCATCTATTACTAGTGTACTCGTTTGTTCTTATCACTTGTACTGTACTTAAACGCTCAAAATTATCGTTCGTTCTCGGGTTGGATTGTTTGTTTGTCGCTTCCTATACAGGACGGTCTAGTCCCTTCGAAATCCTTACTGTTAAATGCTCTACCGTATGCCCCATGGCTGGACAGAAAGCGAAAGGTTCGATCTTCATTTCAGTCAGTTTATTTCTATACTCCGTTGTCCTTGTTTGAATTCATAGAGCATGAGGCTCGAACAAAACTTAAATGACTCACGAAGCTTACATGTATCTTGCATCGGTACAGAGTTATAGCAACAGTGAAGCGACCACAACTGGAATTACAGAGCGAAATAACATTTGCGCGAGACTTACAAGGAAACTTTGCAACTCTCCAACACAAAATCTTGCACTGTCTTTAATTTTAACAGAAGCACACAAGGTAGTTGTGCTTTATTCCGTCGAAAAATAGCGTACGATCTCCACCCAACTATTCAAGAACAAAAACTCTTTCGCGGTAGTAAATAGAGGGCGCTTTCAATGTTACCATATGGCACATCAATTGATTGCTGCATTATGGAATTCCACTATAACGTTCCAGTATAAACTGACGGTTTATTTATTATGTGCTATATTCTATAATGCAACAATCAGTCGACGTGCTATATGGAAACATTAAAAGCGCCCTCTATTTACCATCGCGAAAGCCTTTTTGTTCTTTAAAAAAGTTGGGTAGAGATCGTACGCTATTTTTCGACTGCGTTAAGCACAACTAACTTGTGTGCATCTGTTAGAATTAAAGACAGTGCAAGATTTCGTGTTTGAGTTTCGATCTTACCTTGCAGCCGGTTCTATTTTATGTCGCATCCTCGAAAACTCTGCAAAACGTCAGCAGTTTCCATTGGCGAGGAGGGCAAGCGCCGAGCGGACTGCTGTCTCGTTTGCCTGGTACGTGTCCCCATAGTTCGAAATGCGAGACCGTTACGTTGCTCAGAGGCGTAACGGATCTTTTGCGGGAGGAAGGCATGTCTGCGGGGAGTGCAGTTTTTTTCTGACAAAAAATTGAAATTAGTTGAAATTAAAAAGTGCAAAGACAGAGTATGATACCACAGGATTCAATTTGAGGTCAACTATAACTTTTGATCCTTTGTGATTGTAAAAAATGACAAAAACAAAGAATCATCCCTCTGAAACTCCCGAATATCATAAAAATTATAAGGGCCCCCTACGTTAGAAGTTTTCTTCACCTTCCTCCCCTTTTTGTCCTTTCCCCTCTTCTGTTTTTTTTTCTATTAAACTCAACAAGATGCTCTCCATTTTCCGACTTTTCAAACCTACTCTGAAAAAACTTCGAAGTCCCAATAAAACTGATGTGATAAATAGTACTCCGTTTGGTTACCTTTTTACTTCAGGGACTAAAAAGGGTTACAAGTTGCTTTGTTACGCAATATGAAACGGTATTTAAGACAATAAATATAACCATTATCGATTGTGACCGTATTTCGGATAGCGTTTTTTGGTAGGGTAAAAATGACCACTTTTTATTTTCACTTCCATAATTACACCATTTATTCGACTAACACTCAAATCTCGAGGTTGTTCCACTATAAGATTGCGGTACAATTTGGTTTTCCGAAATCATCGAGTTTGCTGTGATGACTCAAAGGAATCTTGGTCAGCACTTGTAAAAGCAAGAGGAAACAAAAAGGGAGAAAGGGAAAGGGAGGGGACTTGTAGCTCAAGTCATTACGAGTCTGCAGTTGTCTTAAATGTGCTCATTAATTGACTTTGTGTCCAGGCTCTGATGCTCCACCAATAGGAACTATAATCGGTCCGCTGGCTGTGCTTTTATTGTTAACGGTCATGGTGGCAATTTACGTTCACCGGTATGGCATGACCTTTCACGTCTTGCAAAATGTTGTTTTCTCAATGGTGCCTCCGTTCTAGGTATTTGACTGGTGAGGCGGCTTTGCGAGATCAATGGTGGATGATCGAGGGACAGAGCGTGATTCCCTGTGCGATTCCCACCAAATCCTTTCAGAGCGGGAGGAGCCGGAAAATCTCGGATCAAGAATAGTCTCATGGGTGATGACCCTTTGTTGCAGGGAGAGTAACTGGAATGTTGTCTGTCCCGAACGACAAAAGCACCCCGACGTTTCCCTTTCGGCTGGTCATAAATACGCAACACAACATGAAAAGAAACAATCCTAGAGTGTTTGGAGTATTATTGATCAAGACCGAGTGAATATAGGATGCCCCATTCCACGTCCTCTACCGTATTAATATGGGCTTTTAGTGCTGACTCAAGAAAGAAGGAGCAAGAAAACTTGGGAAGAAATCAATAAAGGGCGTTTCTTTACGGCTTTAAATAAAGGCTTTACACTCCTTCAGCCTTCTCTAATAACTCATGTACGTGTATAAAAGATAGACAACGAACCAAGAAGACAAGATCAAACGGCTTATGCTAAAGAACTTTACATCGCAATTGTCAGATGACCCGCTAAAATAGCACGAGTTTTGACTTCCGAGAGTTCTTTTATGACACATTTTCTGAAAATGGCAAGGACGTCGGCTCCAATCGGGGAGAGAGTCCCTGAGCTGAATCTGGTTGACCAATGTCAGTCTTCCCCAAATGCTTCATCCTTGACCACAATATGATTTGGCATCATTTGGCATGACCAAACGGCCTCTAAGCGTGAAAACGAAATGGGATAAAGATACTTGTCAGGGAATTCAACCGCTGCCCCTCTCACTTGAGTCAAAACTCAAACTGCTGAGCTAACAGAAACGCACAGTAATCAGAACAATTAAGTTCACAATGAAGAAGATATTTTTTCTATCAAAACGACTGACCAGTAGTTAATTGGCCCAGTACTCGTCGTTCATCAACACTAAATGTATTTTTATATTCTGTTTAACAAAACTAATGAAATCGACAGGATTTTCTCCATTTGCAGACATTTCAAATTTACTCTGGAAAAACTTAGTCCCAATAAAATTGGTTTAATAGATGGTAGTCCGTTTTGGTCAAATTTTTACTTCAGGGACAAAAACAAGTTACAGGCTGCTTTTTTACGCAATATTGAACGGTATTTAAAACAGTAAATGTAACTGTAATCGATTGTAACCGAATTTCGGACTGTATTTGTCGGAAGAGGTACGAAGTATTTCTTTTGTCTCAACTGGGGGATTCAATTAGATTCCTTGTTAGGCGGACTAGCGGCTATATAGGGCGTGTCCGGGGGTGGGCGTAGCCATTAAGATAATAATTTATAGGTTACTCGGACAATCTGTCGAATCTTTCGAAACTTAGTGAGGTCTATTTTGGGTGTCGGGAAATCAGAGGTGACCGGGTCTCCCCTTTGGCTTCCGGATTTTTACAAGGTTGCGCCATTTGTCTTGTCACATTTTCTCAAGCTGTGTGCCATAAAAATAACAAGTCCGATGAATTGAACTGAACCGAACTGAACGACTTTGCGGTCAAACTAAGTAATTACCAGGTTGCGCCACTTTTTTTCATTCTTCTCTCTTATAATACAAATCCGCAATTGATGAGTCAGTGAGGATGAACCAGAATTGATGATCGAGTACAATCAACGACCAGATTGATTACGCTGGAGGATTAGGGGAATGGGCAAAAGAGAGGAGCCGGAGATGGTTTTACACCATCGAACAATCAACCACCCGACCTGCAGCGGTTGCTTTGTTTCTGCTTTTTTCCATTTTCAAACATGACTTTTCAGAGTGAATTCAAATTTTAAATGCGTTTTCCACTATAACAAGTTTTTTAAAAAGGATAAATTATTTCAAAATCTCTGCGTGAATTTGATGTTTTTTCTGCCATGTCCCGACATAGCCAAAGCTGTTTTTCGGTTGAGGAGTAAATCTGCTGATTGGAAAGGAATCAGCTGGATCTTTGGTGACGTCATGAAATTTTAAATTTTCATTCATTTGGCACATAGCTTTCATCTTTTACCTAAACTGGACAATAAATTCCTTGTTGAAAATGGAACAATGCAACCGCTGCAGATGAAGTGGTTGATTGTTCGATTGTATGGAAACTACGTCCGGCTCCTCCCATTTTGCCCATATCCCGGACCCTCCAATGTACTCAATCTTGTCGTTGATTGTTCCTCGTTAAAATCAATACTATTCCACTTTTCGTAGGATAATTAATGAGTGAGAAAACATTTTTATTTACAAGGACACACAATTAAACGATCTACGCGCAAATATAATTAGCGAACGGGCGTTTTTCGAAAAGAACATGTAACGCAATTATCTTCCATACGTAGGGATTCCCGATTGGTATCGGCGGGCAACGATCAGTGAGCAGTCCGCTCGGGAAAAACTGTTGTCTTTGCCGGTTGTTCTTAACTTCATAAGAGCGTTGTCCAGAAGGAACCAGCAAGAATTCGGGTTGTTACGCCATCTGCGATGGAAGACAACACAGCAAGATGAATTGATGTTTGTGCCATTTCAATTAGAAATTCGAGTAAAAGAAATGTACCGAGTGCAGTAGATGTAGAGAAGAGGAGCCAATCCGAGTCCCAATGTCGATGCCACAACAATCAGTGCAATCTCCAGTGTATCTCGACCAGATTTAACTGAAAATAAAGCGTCCGTATCTCGTGCGTCTCGTATCGGATCATGCATCGGATATCCGTTGTATCGGATCATGCATCGGATATCCGTTTTTGTATCGGATCATGCATCGGATATAAGTCAATTTTCGCAGGAGTATGTATAATGGAAACTTAAACTAGCTGACAAAATATTTTGTTTAGTCAACTGAAAGTTGATGACTAATTTTATCAGTCCTAGCTTTAGTCGAAACTAGCTAACTAACAAGCGAACCGAACGGTAACGGACACGCCGATCTCTCTGAATTTGTTTTGCCAAATAGTGGACTAAATTAATAGATTTTAGCAAAACATTTCGTTTCGTTCAAACAAGCTTTGGTCTAAGCGGGAGAACATTCGAAAGTTCCCCAATGGCTCTGCGGGTTTCTCATTCAGTTTATGCATTAAATGTTTGATTTATGCCTTAGCAAAACTCAATTTAATTTTAACCACTCTAAAATGTCGTTTTTTTAACACTTTTCTCCTTAAAATTCGATTTGGAATCGATCGACATCAGCAGAATCTTATTTAGATGACAGAGGACGGAGCTACAGGCTAGTTTCAGTCTACGCTTCCGAGTGACATTGCAAAAATGACCAATAGTTCTGCCTCCTATCATCCAAAGAAGATTCTGCTGATGTCAATGGATTTCGAATCGAATTCGGAGTGGAAAAGTGTTAAAAATCTTGGAATCGAAGGTAAACTTGTTCAGTTAGCTTTTTGGAAACTAAAAAACCTAAAGCAAAAAAATACATTTCTAAAAGGTTACAGCTATTTTACCCCTTTCTTGTAATGCGTGGGACCCAATAGCACCCCGGCAATTTTACCCCTCCCCGGAGCCCAATAGAATTACCCCTCTTTCCTTAGTTTAGCTTTGTTATGCCTGCTAAGTGTGTGTGACGGATAACTTTTTCCGGAGAACGCTTGTAGAGTGTCCGACTGACCTGCGAGGCATCTCCAGCTGTGGCCGTCGTATCCGCAGTAGGGCTCGTTTAGTGGTAGCTGCGAGCCACCATACCAGCTGATATTACGAAGATATTCCCATTGAAAAGATCCTGTCCGGAAATTGGAACGGGCAAGCACCTACGATCGTAACCAAACAAAAGTGTTCAGCAATGCTGACCGAAATAGTCTAACAACATCAGATTACAAATTCACCCAATGAACACCTGATGCCACGCCCCCGAAATATGGTTACACTTCTGTTTGGATTGACTGTATTACGCCATGTAAATAAATACTGATTAAATCAGAAAAAATACGGGAACTTTTCAGCTGAAGCCTAAACAAATTATTTTACATCTAAGAAGAAATGTACCGGGTAGATGTAGAAACTTACTTTTTGAAAAAACTTTAATTGGCTCCAAAAATTCACTCGGTCAAAAAGCAAAAAAAAGCAAAAACACTGAAAAATAGATAATTTAGTGCTCTACAGGGAAAATATTCATTTTGACTCAATATGACCACCATCGGTCTTCTCGACCCTGCGAATGCGGGATAACCAAGAGTCAACAGCGTCCCGGATTACTTCCTGCGGAATGGCGGTCCATTCTTTCTTCAATATCTTCTTGAGTTTTTCGAAGCTTGAGATGAGTCTGTACTTTTTGAGACGCTACCAAGAGTCAACGGAGGACATCAGCTTCCGGATGGCCGTTGGCGATATTTCGAAGCTTTCAGCGAGCTCATTGATGGTATGGGCGGTGGAAGTGATGGTGAGTCTCCGAATGACGGTGGCCGCCATTTTTGGGTCGATCTTCTTACAGGGGTGTTTCTGCTTTTTCTTCGGCTTTTCTTCCGCTCCAACTGCAAATTCCTTCGCCACACTGTAAATCGTACTTTTTCCGCATACTGCCTTGAAGATGGAGACAATTTTTGAGATCGAACGACCAGCCCGCAGCTGGGACTTTATCAGCAACCGGACCTCTTCGCTCAACATGGAGAAAATGTAAACAAAGTGTCTTCTCGCTTAACTTGGCTGATACAGGCAGAGAGAGGACAGTGTCCGCTTTCGAATAAATGGTGATTCACTTTCAGGCGCTCGCGCAAACTAAGCTTTTTCGCCATTTTTAGTATATCCAAAAAGTAAGTTTCTACCCGGTACATGCACATATTATTATTATTATTATTAATTGCTAAGGTTCAAGGCATATTATCCAAATAAATTACCTCAAGTTTGGAGCCATCAAAACTCGATAACGATGTAATGGGGAAGCGATCTCCGTATTGGTCAAGGCTGACCCTTCCTGTGGTCGTGTCGAATGTGCGGTTCCAGAATTGTTGTGCCAACGCCGCGCCGTTTTGCAGATCAAACGTCGGGTCAGTTGTTAATGTCTCGTTCAACACCTGTTTAGTCGCAGCAAATACCGCTAGAGAAACTTTGATTCGCACGAAGGATCCAAGGGAATAGATAAAAACAAGCAAGATAAACTGACCTGGGCAAGCATCTCAAGCGCTGCCTGAGTTCCCGCCAAAAACGGCACCGGCTAGGATAAAGACAAAAAGTTGAGCTTATTAACTAGCCATTTAGTCAGACATTTAATTTTAATTAGTACACCAATTTTTGTTTCACCTTAACCTTTTCTGCTTAACACTCTTAAGTTTGTGATTGAGAAAGTAAACAAACTAATCCGAAAACTTCGTTACTAAAAGTTCTAATTAGGTTTTTAGTTTCTTTTAGATGAGATTGAGAAATGAGATTGTAGAATTATGTCCCTCCCTTTCCTTTTTTTGGCGTATTTCCAAACTGTAATATTGTAGTAATGATACTGCAGACACGGAGACGCAGGAAGATATATGAAGCAGTATGGAAGCACTAACCGGATCATCTTGCATGTCTTGATTGCGATAGAACGGATCCGATCGGTAGAGCGCGGTCCACACCGCCGTCATTGAGGTCAAATTGGCTGACGTATCTTGTGACAGATCGATGGCCATAAAAAGTAAGACACTTCTATAAGCCTGACGCACAATCTGCAAAACACGGAGATGCTGTCTGGAAGGGCATATTATACGGGCATATTATGCGGGCATATTATGCGGGCATATTATACGGGCATATTATGCGGGCATATTATGCGGACATATCATACGGGCATATTATACGGGCATATTATACGGGCATATTATACGGGCATATTATACGGGCATATTATGCGGGCATATTATGCGGGCATATTAACTAACTTTTAAATGTCAACTCACGCTATCGTCATCGTCCCCTTTATTCCAGGTAAATGTCCCATACCGCTTGTACGGGAACGGTGTAAAAGCAATGTACACCTTCAAAAAACACGTAACAGGGCAAGTGTATTGATACAGCAAGATTGACCGGAATAACTTATTTATATCTTGATTTTATTCAAAATGTATCTGTAGATTCACAGGTCGGAAGACTTATATTTATTCATAAATGCGTTAATAGATTAAAAAAACAGGTACTAAAATAATGAAGGAGATAGTGCGGCTATCAAAAAGGTATCAAAAAATTGTATCAAAAAAGGATTAGCGAGCAAGCAAAAGGTTGCGCCGTGAGCGTCACAGCCAAGGCCTGTGATTGGTCCATTTGTATTTTTCGATTGTTAACAGTTCGGCTTCCTTACCGCTCAGTCAAATGCGATCAGAAATTAAGGAAGTTTTGTTTGCCATTTCAGTTTACAGCAGTTGAAATGGTCACGTGACGTCGATAAGCGTAAAATGAGATCTGCATTTTTTCTATTAAACAGGCTTTGATTGCCACTGACATTTACAGCAGTAAAACGTGACGTCACCATGCAGTTAAGCGCAAAACCTAATCTGTGCGAACGCTATTTTCACAAGTTAAATTTTGCATTTCCCGCAAAGTTTCTGCATTTCTACTTTTTTTTCTCCGATGAGCGACCTCGATGCACCAATCGAAATTTGACCTTCTATTGACTGCAAAACTTTGGGAGAGGAGATGTGACATATTTTAAAACATCGAAACCACAATTCCAACTTTTGCAGGTCTGATACCTTTTACTGCTGTAATTTTCGGGTGCAGCGAAACTTGTCTATTCACTAATCGCTTTCCTTCAACAGCTCCGGCTAATCATTTGTTCAAACTCGTTCATCAAAACATTTTGTTGATTGATGGCAAGTGTCGACGACCACACTCTTAATTATTATCACAGTGTGTCTACATACAAATTCATGGTTCGCCATATCCCGTGAATGAGCTTGAATCTGAAAGGCACGATTGTAAGACGAGGACGAAACAACAAGAAAATTAGCATTTAAAAACGATTAAAAAAAACGATACGAAGTTCTCATACCAAGAGTATTCGTAGGCTTTCTGCTGGTCCCAGGAAGATCATAACTGCAAAAACACAAAGAGGTTTTTAATCGCCTGTTATTAAAAATCAGTTTCTAATTTGACTGCTAAATTGTATTTTCGCTTGTCTGTTAGAAAATATTTGTGTAACGTGCCTCGGCTTTTTCGGTGGAACTCCCGCAGAAACTGCCCGAAATCCAGCGCACTGTCGCCGGCCTTGTACTTGAAATAGACATGCTGGATGTTGTTAGCCTGCAAGTCGCGCTTGACAATGGATCCCACGGAATTGTAAAACGCCAATGGTCCGTCCTCCTCGGCGACAAAGATTGAGGTCCACTTATGGGTCTGCATCAGCGAGAGCATGGCTGTGCCGTAGTGCTGGGCGGGGTAGACGTTGGTGGTGATCCATGTGGGCGCCAGCACTTTGTTGCGCATCATCAGGTCCGATTGGGTGCTGGAAAGACTTGATAATTGCACACCGAGGATAGGATTTTTTTTCAAGTTGATAAAAAAATTTATTTCATAGCTACGCTAGGGTGTTAGAGTGGTTTCTGAAGGGATCCCGATAACATTAACGATATGATACAGCTTCATGACGTCCCGAAAAAGGGCGTAACCTTGCCCGTATCGAATATTTATCGGAACAAGATACGCACGGAGGCGTATCTTCGTCATCTTTAGATCCTCATCGATACGAAACTGACCATTTAATTCTACACCTGAAATATGAAAGTAGTCGAAAAATCATTTCCTGCTTTTTTGAAGTTATCTGCGGTGACTGGGAGCAAACAGACCGAAAGTTATGCCACTTCAACAATGTGATAACAAATTGTCTGCGGCGCCTTCCACGACACATTACGATATTATCATTAACGGTTTCTCACAATGATCAGTCAATAACATCTTTCTTTCGCGTTACATTTAAGAGAGAGGATCATCCCATGTCTATTTTCATACATTTTCAGAAGAGGTTTAAATTTGGAAACCGTTGAACGTCGGTCGCTGAAATGTGTAGTTGAAACTTGTCCAACGGTTTACAAGAGAGGAAAAATCTGCTCTTTTTCTCGTCAGCCCCTGTTCGCTCCAAATTGTAGCTTGTTAAGTTTAACGTCGGTCGCTGAAATGTGTAGTTGAAACTTGTCCAACGGTTTACAAGTGAGGAAAAATCTGCTCTTTTTCTCGTCAGCCCCTGGTCGCTCCAAATTGTAGCTTGTTAAGTTTCACAAGGGAATTTTGCAACTCTCCAACACGAAATCTTGCACTGTCTTTAATCCTAACAGATGCACACAAGTTAGTTGTGCTTAATTCCGTCGAAAAATAGCGTACAATCTCCACCCAACTTTTTTAAAGAACGAAAAACTCTTTCGCGATGGTAAATAGAGGGCGCTTTCAATGTTACCATATAGCACGTCGACTGATTGTTGCATTATAGAATATAGCACATAATAAATAAACCGTCAGTTCATACTGGAACGTTATAGAGGTATTCCATAATGCAGCAATCAATCGACGTGCTATATGGTAACATCGAAAGCGCCCTCTATTTACCACCACGAAAGAGTTTTCGTTCTTTGAAAAAGTTGGGTGGAGATCGCACGCTATTGTTCTGAATTAAGCACAACTAACTTCTGCGCATTTGTTAAAATTAAAAACAGTGCAAGATTTCGTGTTGGAGAGTTGCAGAATTCCCTTGTAAGCACAGCACAACACGAGCTGAACAAATGACGTTGGTAAAACTCATATCAGGACCAAGAGCTTTAAAAGCTATCGCTGTGAAGAAATTCTTATTCAAATTATCGTCTAACGAAAAAGAAAATTGTTAAATTTCCTAGTTTGTAAGTGTTGGAGCTGTTACGTTTCTTTAATGCTACTAGATTCTGCCATTTCAGTTTTAAACTGTTCAGTACTTAAGGTCTGTAACTCAACCATAAAATATAATTTACAAAACCGTTAGCTTATTCGAAAAATCCAAAAACGAATGATCTTTTAGTTCATAATTCCACATTTTCAATCTGACAAAACACAGATTTTGTGGTATTGACGAGAAAAAATTGCCAGCGGGGAGTTTTTCTCGAGTATAATCACACTCAATCGCCCAACTTTCACTTCAAAATCCGCACGACTCAAACGAAAAAAACAACTTTTTATGTGCGTTTCGCTTCCTTTCTTTAACTTTTCTAACTCTCTTTTGGTTTACCGAATATTTAAATTTATTTGCGAAAATCCGCGTCAATAAGCAAGACCGTGCTAAAATCACCACGCGCCAGTAGATTTGTGGAGCACATCTTATTCCGTTGGGAAAATTTGGAAGAAGCACAACAATAACATGTTAAAAGTTCACTAATTACTCTCATGTTGTTTACACTACGTGTCCTTATCGAGCAATGTTGGGCAACTCAAGTAAATGCTCGAGTGAATTGGCACGTGAGTCAGGCTCAACTTGTTCAGTATCACGACAGACTTACGAAGTAATGAGCAATATGTTCCACTGCGTAGCCACCTGCATCATCACAATGGGATCCATAGCGCAGCCTGCAATTAACGTAAAAGTGAGAGTAGTTCCAACAAAAAGTTCCATTGCCGATCCAGCTTTAGCCCGATCTTAATCCAATCCCCGACTGTGAAGCACTTTTGGCTCGCTCTTAATTTGATTTTTCAAGAAATTAACGCAATGACCTTTAAAGATGAATCCTTCGAGTTCGTTTCAGCAGCGCGAATAAGAGCGTTAAAAAGCTCTTACACTTGAGAAAAATCTTCTTGTTGTAACCCCCTCGAGCTTGGGGGTTCAGGGTCGGGGTCGGGAGGGGGGGGGGCTAACAGTCCCCCCCCCCAAATTGGAATCCCAATAGTATGGTCTTTAACATTAAATAATAAAATTCTTTTTGAATTCACGTACTAGGTGTAATAATGACGGTTAGACTCTTCGGGTCCCGCTTCTCGTACAGCCAGCGCGACACCATGTTCACCGTTTCATCCGTGAAGCTGGCGCAGTTGCCAAAGTTGGAGTCATAAACATAGGCAAGGGTCACATTCATGTCGGGAGCGTAGATCCGATTGAGGTAGTCCACGCCCGTGGCGAAGGCCGGACCGCACAGCGTGATGGTCGACGGCATGGGCGTGTTCACGAATCCCGGTGCTAGGATCTGCACGTTCAAGGCCGCCCGGGCCAGGTTGAGATCACACAGAGCAAAAGAACACATCAGCCAACCGAAAAAAAAATGGTCGGCCATGTTGCAAGCCCTTAAAAAATAAAAGTGAATTTTCACAACGTAAAAAAATCCTAGAGAATGAGAAAGTGGAATTTTAAGCGTCAAGGAAATATACTTTTGGAATAAGAAGAACTGGTTCACAATCAATTTATTAGGCACACAGAGTTGACGAATATCAAAGAAACGATTGCGGTCGTTATTAAGAGAGCCCGGTCAAATAACGAGGTGGAATATGGCGTTAAACGACAGATTTCGGGGGATTATTGTGCCTGTTCATGGGACGAAGGAGAAAGAGTTGTAACTTGAGGTCTCTCATCTATTTCCGTGACACGGAATGATGCCCGAGTTGGATTTGTCGTTGAAAAAGAGGCATCGCTCCGTTCGAATTCGATTAACTCGAAGACCCTTCAATTACGGTGAGGGCAAAGCGTTGCTAATGCGGGCTTGAATCCGGCGAGGGAAGTTTCATGCGATAATGCTCATACATGTTCTAGTTGAAAGCCGAATTGTATGATAATTGAAAAGGGACCGATCTTGGGGAATTCAATTCCGACAAACAGGCATGACGAAGCCAACGACTTCAAGGAAGAGTAAAAGAAAGTGCACTAAACCACTTGAATTCACGTACAATTCAGCAAGGAATCGTTTAATAGGACTTGTGGCTCGTTCTATGCCCTCAATTATGGCGGGGTCGCCGGGATTAAAACTAGATTAACGGTAGCCGACATGCTTGAATCTCTTTTCGCAGATAGTGAACTGAACATGCACGTTTTAGAAATACATTTTGTCTGCTCTCGAGCTTTGGTCTTGGCGAGAAAAAAATTGAAGAGTTCCTTTTGCCCTAACTGCTTGACCATTGACTTAACTGATCTCACTTAAGACTAGATTATTTTTCTCATTTACGATTTCTAAGGGAATCCAGAATGTCTCCGCTTTTTGTTGTCCAATTTTGAGAAATTATTAAATTTAGAAGATTTTAACATTTTCCCTCTTGAAATTTAATTTGACATCGACTGGCACAAGCGGAATCTCTTTTGGAGATCAAGGGGCGGAGCTATGGGTCATTCTCGAGCCCGACCGAACACTTCGGAGTGATACTTCAGAAATTACTCATAGCTCCGCCCCCATGACTTCCAAAAAAGATTCTGCTAGTGCCAATCGATATCAAATTGAATTTTGAGCGGCAAAATATCAAAATCTTTTAAATTCAACCATTAACTTATCTAGTTATCAGTGAGATCAAGCAATCAATTAGTAACGTCAATGGTTAAACGGTTAGTGCAAAAGGGACCCTTCGATTTATTTTTCCGCCAAGACCAGGGCTCGAGGGTAGACAAAATATATTTCTAAAATGTGCATATTCAGTTCACTATCTGTGAAAAAAAATTCAAGCAGATTGGCAAATTGGCAGATCCAGAGCCTTTAAGACTGGCACTTATTCGTGCATGAGTCACCAGACAAGTCGATTCGCGGTACCCAGAGGTGTTTAGGAAATATTATGAGGGATTGGCATGCCTTCCTGTTTGATCTCAATAGTAGCGCTGAACTGCTTGTCTTAAACTCAAGGATTGATACGATTATTATCCCTTTTCAAGTTGAAATTAGTGGGATACATGAACATGTACTTTGACGGTAGCGACCACTTGAACATAAAACGAATGGTCTTTTGAACAAGGTCTTACGTGCAATATCTTAAGAATTGTAGATAATTACTATGGACAACAGCCTTCGAGACTTGGCGAGCGATGACACAAGGCTTATATAAAAATCTAGTGGCTAGTTATGACACACCTAATAGGCATTGTATGTACTGTTACTGTACTTTACTGTCACTGTATAGGAACAGTACTGTATTTGTATAGTACTGTTGGAGATATGTAAATATGCTGGAGTTGGAGTTATGGAGTTATTGTATAAGTGTAGTATAGTACTTCAACACCGGCTCCATCGAAGCCTAAACTACAAGTCCACGTCCCTTCTTTTCCCTTTTTAACTATATTTTGGC
>LRSR01004114.1:0-23002 GCA_001579985.1 Hypsibius dujardini
CCCCCCCCCCAGTAGGCTAAGAACTTTAAACATGATACCGAGAATGCCGCCTCTATCCTTCCCTGCGGCCAGTGATATGCCATCCGCTTCATGCTTAAGACAGAGTATCATACATGTATACAGCAGACAGAATCTAAAATGTATGAATCTGTTGGGATTCCATATGATTCAGTCGCAATATAGAGAGAGCAGGAATTTGTGAGACAATCCTTTTCTCTTGGATTAGATGAGCGGTTGAACACTGCGTGGCTTTGCAACCGGAGGCAGGAGCTTGTAAATACTCCGCAGCATTGCTTGACGGAGTGGATCCAAGGTAAGGGAGAAGATGAGCGGGTCCATTAACTGCTGACACGGCCAGAGCATCCAACCCGCTTGGTACAAGTCCAACGCTCTGGGGAAGGCTGCAAAATTGAGGCCCCACACAAAGTCGTACAGTACATAGAAGGTGATGGCGGGACAGTAGAAGACCAACACGCTGAGTGTTAGTATTCCCAGCAGAATGTACTTGCGCGTCACGTTTCGCCGACTCCGTGCTATAACAACAATAGCAGCTGCTGGCACAGATGGGCGTAACATTGCGCGCACCTCCCCACCAGCAGATGCACTAGGACGTCGACCGTCTGTGTCCTTGTCTGTATGGCCAGCTTGATCGGTCCCACCGGCTTCATCACCCCGTGGTAGTGCCAAATGTATTGCTTCTCTATCATTCCTTCCGTCAACCTGTACAAGTACATGAGCAGATTGACGGTTAATTTATCTACGAAGAACATCTACGAGCCGACCTCACCCTACTTCACACAACATACTGGAATCCAAGAGTGGGAAGTCGTCGGGTTGTTTTTTGGGGCAAGAGGAACTGCATCGAATTTTCTGAAGATTTTCGAAAGCGTTTTCGTTTGCCACGCGAGCTTTCAAATGAGATTGCAGTCTCCGTTCTGAAGGATTCAGTCAGCATTTTCCATAACCACATAACTCTTTAAGAGCCTCAAAAGCATTGATCTTATATTTTTTCGTCTCTTCTTATCTTTTTTAAAACCAGTTTTGCGTTTTCATATGTACATTATCCATTTCCCTTTCTCATATGCTTATGGCTGACATTTTTTTCAGTATTCATGTGGCAACTAAGTGTATATGCTGAGCTGAAAAGCTTTGTCTTAATAAAGTGCTAATTCAACATGACACAAATCAATAATGTGACTCAACAGTGTGTTGGAAATTGTAATAATCGAAATCTGTTTTCTTCGCGCTTTGAACAATTTATAACGGATCAACGCAGAACTACATCGATTACTATTATACCTCGAGTCTTAATACCAGGTTAAATCTTTCACCCCACCTTTACATAAACGGCTACCGACGGCAACGAACCCTCGATTTGAGCTAATACCTGCTGTGGTGTATCATCTCTCGATCCAGTGACCGCTCCTTCCCCACGGTTCGCTGATGGACGCACCGAGGCGGACCCTTCTCGACGTTCCCGATACTGCCCGTACAACTTGATGGAAACGACAATGAACGACACCTGGACGACTCCGATTGCCCCGAGATCAAAGAAGACGTCTTTGATCTGGGACCACACAACTAACCATGGGAGTTTCAAAAATTCATGTAAGTTAAAAGTGCAACCCTCTTTCGTGATATCCACTCGGTAATACAAGGCATCCAGGATGGGTCCGACGGCGAAGACGAGAATGGAATAGGCCCAAATGCCGCCACAGACGCAGCATGAAAATCGTTTGGTTTGGTGGGTGCGATAGCTAATGGGATGGAGGATGGCCCACGCTCGGTTGACGCCCATCACGGCGTGGTTCTGCATTTGGACGCCTGCGATTATACCCTGACACAGCTCGTACAGCGTACACGCCGCGTTGCCCAAGTACCAGCGACCGTGGGAGCGTTCTGCAATCACCGACGGGAGATATTGAAAGAATAAGACAATCAGGTTGGCCGACAGAAGGTTTCCCACGTAGATGTTAAAGGGATTGGACGGGATGAGACGGTCGGTTAGAAGCACTACCAGAGTTGATCCGTTGCCGAGTAGCCCGAAGATGAGAATGACCAGGTAGTAGACGGCGGGACCAGTTCATGATAGCTGTATTGGTTGGTCGGTGCTGACGTTCAGACAGCATGTCAGGTTAGTTGTTGCATTGAGCAATGTAACGTCAGCCATACCTTTAGGTAGGTTGCTTAATGAACAGAAGCTATAACGGAGCACGAAAGAATCGTATTATTTTCATGTGGGTTGTCGAGAAGTTGCTGGATAATGTGAGCCAGCAGTTTGCAGATAAACTCGGATCTCTTCTGCCTTTTTAAGAGGAGGAGGGGAGAATCTTCAGTATCCACTGAAGGTGCTACGAAAACTGCTTCAAGCTTAATCTTTGTCACTGCTCCATGCAATCTTGACCGGTAATTGGGTAGGTTGAAGAGTTGTTTATTACGGCTTATAAGTCGCAAATCTAGTACATTATTTCAGTTGACCGAGATGGAAGATTCATGCGCCAATTATTGTGATTAGAAAAAATCGGATGAACTAATCTTGTAGGGGAAAAATACTGGTCAACCCTGAAGTTCGACATTCTGTGAATTGCTTCCGACATTCGTCCAACTCACTGCACCCTTACCGGAAATTCCCTCTGGAGGCGTGTTATTCGGGAAAAGTAAGATCTCAATATTTTATTTCCGGAGAGGTCGCAAATCCATAATCTGTCGGCTGTAGCGCATTTCCTTAGAGGCGATAATTGCGTTTCCGTTGTCACAGATGAGGACGGTATACCCTGCTACTCGGGTCAGTAACAACGCATGCTCGACTATACTACCTATGAAATGTCAGCTAATCACAAGAGCGTCCATTCTAAATGAATAATGCATCACAGCGGACGGAATAGAGCAGGCTGCTACACTTGGTTGCAGGGACAAATCCGTTTACATTATGGTATAGTCTGACATACACGTGCTAATTAATTATCACGTGGTCTTTTATTTCCTCCACCCCAACTCACAAGTAATTAACCAAGCGCTTAAAAGCTGAAAAATTTAAAAACTCGAAATTTGAAATAACCTAATAAGATTCATACTGATAATAAAAAGTACTAAATACCGCAATTAAAATGAGGAGACTTATTTAGAAATCATAGAGACGGAATTTTTTAGATGACCGTCCATACTGTATATACTGTCTTTTGTTCACCGGATTCAGATTGAGAAAAAAATATCAGTAATTTTGGAAAAAATGTCTCCGCTCCATTTCTAAATAGATGTCCTCAAGTAAATGAAAATTTATCAAATAAAAATTTGAATATTGGCCGAGATGTCACCGCTTGAGTATGGAGAAGTGACAACTCGGTCCACATCATAAATAAGCCGTAAAACCATAAAAGTAAACCCAGATTGTTCTCAACCGGTTTCTTTGTGGACTGAGTTGTCACTGTAACCACTACATTGGCGTAAATCATAATCATTACAGATCACTTTTATTCTTCATGTTTCATATGTTACTAGGTAGATATGAACATAAAGCTACTGTGCATTTGCTAAGTAATTAAGCCAAGACGCACCATGCACAATCAGTGAAAATGAGCGCTGATCCAGTGCCGACATTGGAGAGATTATTTATCGGGCCGGATACATTTTATTAATCTTGCCAATGTCACCGGGGGTGAGGACGGATTTCTGTCCGATCGGCTTGTTCTGGTTGGGGAACTTGGCAGTGACGGTGCGAATGTTGGTGTCGATTGCGAAAGAAGTCTTGTCATAGTGCATCAACGAGTTAATGTCGTACGGCTCTCCGAGGTCGCCGATTTTCGGGTCCGTGTACTTTTGAAACATGTAAGCCCGGTCTGTAAGCAGAAGAATTAGATGAATCACATCAGTTGAAGGCTCCTTCAACGCTCAAGTAGTACTCCTTACTGAAGGCGTTAACATTAGTCAGGTTGAGATCAATGTACTGGTCTCTGTCCGTCCGTGATTGTTCATGCCAAAAGCCTGCACGAAAAAAGTAGTTCAAATTTTAGCATAGACCGATGAGCCTTAACCATCTGCAGTGTACTGTGTTGAAGCCTCATGCTTACCCATTGCATGCATGAAGTCGTGCAGGATTGTTCCTTTCACGAAGCAAGCTGAAATGGAAGAAAAGCAAGATTAGTATGAAGGAAATAGAGGTTATCAAATATTCTCTCACGTACGATTTGCCGCCTCGAGGTTGAGAATCTGTTTGCCGCCAATCATCCCAACATAAGTGGAGCATCTAAAAATATTATACAATTGTGTTATCTTAACTTTCTTTGACCTGCGCGGGGGAGTATCTTAATGCTAAAATATCTGTTTAAGGAATTATAACAAGATCATTATTCCTCATTAAAACTTTCAATAAAACAAAATGTAAATCTTAAGATTTAACACTGTCAGTATCTCAGTAAAAAATATCAATATCGTGATGTTAAAAAATTCAGAAAACAAATTGCGTGGCACTGGAGAAGGCCACATACCCTGATCCGGTCGCACCGGGTTCTACGGATACGTAGTTTTTGCAGTCTGCACGATTCCTGCGAGGTGTAATCCGGAGTGCAGCCACTTTGGAATTGATTTCGGAGATTCCGCTTTCGATCAAGGCTTTTTGAGCGGAAGCTGCAACATGAAAATTGGTTTTGTGATTTTAGAAAATCTTAATTCGGTTATGGAATGGACATATATGATATTGCTATGTAGACTCACTGAATCGGTCCGAGATTTCATACCACAGTTTGTTGTCTGTCCATTTCCGGGCGATCAGTTCATTGCGACCCTAATTAAAACCTTGACTGTACAGTAGGAAATGAAATGGATGATGCATGAAAAGGTACGCAAAAACTTACAATGATTCTCCCAGCTTTAACTCCCATAATATCGCCCTCAAAGAGTCCCGCGGTGGATGGTTGGCAGAAATGACGCTGGCGGTCAAGTTCATGATCCACGTTCTCTTCCGTACCGTTAATGTAGCCAGTAGAGTTCGGACTGATCGACTCAACCGTCCCGTTTAAGTGTGTGGTAGAATTCGGGCTGACGGATTCAATGGAGACGAGGAGCGGCCCTTTACGTTGACATAAAACGACCGTCCACAGAAATGAAGCAAAATATACTAATTTCATGTTTTTGGAGGAATTCATTGTCCACCGTGTGAATAAGACTTTCTTTCTCTCAACTAATGACGGACGGATGATTTGCTTGTAAAGACATTGTGGAAGGTGTTATATATGTAGAAGCTAGAGCATCCGTTGCCTTTGCTGGATGGCCCTTGAGTCAAAAATTGGCACAATCAGCGGCAAATGTCACGGTGGGCCATGGATTTGACGGCAGTTTTGTCAAAGTAGACGAATTACCTCCCTTTCTGACGTAGCATCCTCGCGAAATTGCGCAGGTACTTGAAAATGGAAGCACCTTGAATGCGCTTATAGATGTATCGGCAAATATTGTCTCGTGATGGCCGGTCTGACCTTCAGGAGAGCTTCTTGTGAGGTAACTGGAACCTTTCTATTGTTAATTAATCATCTCTATACAAGGCAAGCTCTTATTACAGTTCTTGGGACGATTTGCAGAGGGGGAACGCGAAATTTTTTCACCTAAATTACTTAAATTGGTTTTAGATTAGTAATGATTTCTAAAGTTAATTTCATAGCTGTGGTTCAGAAACGTTATTGGCAGAATTCCCGGAAATTCCAGAAAACACTGCAAGATTCCCCTTTTCCCTGGTTTTCACTGTGAAAACTTCATTTTTAGAAAAACCTGAACTTCATAATTTCGGCTTGGGTCCTCTTCAGATTCAATTTGGAATTGATTGTCATCAACAGAATCTTTTTCGGACTTCAGAGGGGTAGCTGTGGACCACTTTCAATCCAGTCCAGAAACTTCCGAGGTACATTCCAGAAATAATTCATAACTCTGCACCCTTGCTTCCAAAAACAATTTTGCTGAAGTCAATTAATTCCAAACTGAATCTGAAAAGGATTGCGTGACAAATAATGAATCTAAAAATTACTAAAAATAAGTTTTGACAGTGAAAGCCTTCCAGTTTGTTGCCATTCTGCGGAATAACTTTCAGATCTACATTAATGAAATACATTTTAGAAATCACTACTAACCGGGAACTAATTTACGAAAATTTTGCGGGGACATTTTGCGTTTCCCCTCTGAGAATTCTTTTAAGTTAGAAGTTTCTAATTCCCCACCTACCGACCTGTGCATGGTCGAGAAACGTTTACAGGTTATATATACAGGTTATACGAACGACCGGACAAGAGGACTAAAATGGCAGAAAATAAATTTCCGTTTGCGTAGTTTAACTAGTGATCCTGGGTCCAGCTCTTTGTTTGTGGAATGCATCGGAAAAATGCTGTTATAATTTGCACATTAATATTTCCTCAATTTTCGTTCTCCCATTCACATTCGTTATTCCGACCCTAATCACTGAAGCTGCAGTAGCTCTTCCAAAAACCTCCCGAAGAACTCGCGACATTTCAACGTGGCTACAATATCAACCGTCAAATTAACCGTCTCCCCGGCATCCTCATCCACTTCCGACAGTCGTAATATCCCCTTTCCGTGGCATGACACAGTCATATCCCCACCGCTCGCGCTTCGACGAGGGCGATCTCCTTCCCCACCACCCCCACGGGCAGCAAGGACGACCCAACGATGCAACCGATAAGCTAAATGCCGACACTTATTGCTCTGGTCGCCCGCAAACTCTGCCCTTGTCGCCACAATCGGATCGTTATCCAGATCAATGGTTGGAGTTGTGACGTGTCCACGGGAACAGGACACGGAAATGGGCTTGGTTTCTGAGAGGCAGTTGCTGGGATATTGGGTGGTCGGGCCATCAGAATCGTCATCTGAGTCCTCCGAGCTAGGGAGGGCGACTTTCGGGCTCTCACAAATGTAGCCGGCTGTGTAGGGCTTACCTTGCCATGCACTATGGTAGAGAATCGGTCGGATCAATCAATAATAAATTTAAGCATTTCAAGGCATTTCAAGGCTCAAATCGAGCTCGATTTCGGGTGAACGCGTTTTGGGAAGCCTCAACTCCTTAGTGCTTGATTGGTTACTTCAATTAGCGGCATATGAAATACGAGCCTCTGACCTGATATTTTTGCTATTTGGGCAGCCCGATATCAATTATCAAATCGTGCATGCTGTTGCATGTATCTCTTATTTTAATTCGTTTATTTTTTTTCTGCGAGTATATTAATCAAATTGAAGTGACATATTTATTTTGGCAACCTGCTTTTACTCGGTATAATTACTCTTTATTCTCAGAAGGGAGGATCAGTCGTCATTGTTTGCAAAGAGATATACATTTGCAGAAGGACATGTATTCCGTATAATCACCACGGAACGATTTGGAAAAAGTAATCCTTCATCCACATTTTTTGTGAAGCTTGTAGAGAGACTTATTTAATCATAATTTTTTTAATTAGGGTGACTAGAATTGGTATATGATGTGTGTTCAGGTTTTTATTAAATCGCAAACCACGAACTTTGACGAATTTGGAAAGACAATTCAACACCTAAATGCATGAACATTACGAGATTCCGTCGTGATTGGCAGTGACTATTACGCCCACTTTCTCAAATTGCGAAATTGTGCTGAACGCGATTTAAGCCTTTGAAATGCCTGGAAATGTAGTGGAGAAGGGGGCATGAATTGTTCTACCTGGGTGGTTGGTCGCAGTGCCAGTCGTCCCACACAGCGCCCATTCGCATGAGTCCGCAGAAATCCCTCGAGGGCGAGTCTGGATGCCCTAATCAAATGATCAAGCCAGTGAACATTTTTTACTTGTTCTAGGCATTTTCACAATTATATTTTATATATTTTTGAATCGAATTGATAAAGTCGTAAATTACTCGGGCCATGCATGTTGACGTAATTTTCTGGGTAAGTTACTTTCCGTATAAAGTACAGTAAGACCTTCTCTGTTCAGTCAAAAGATTTTTGTCTGGATTGCCTGAATAATTTGTTTGTAGTTTCAACGTGAAATGCATAAGATAGTTGTGTTTCATCGAGTGTACTGTAGTGCCTGCAAGCATTGTATTTAGCTCTCGAATTTGATGCGATTTCCTTTGCTTTATTAGGAGAAATTTCGCCCTCCCCTCCCGCCCCGGGGCGCCCTTGAAAACCCTTAGGCTAATGTAAACTCCTCGTCTAAGTTGAATAAAAATCATGGATTTTTGAGGTTTACATTAGACGAGTTTTACTGTATTTCGAATTATATTGTGAAATTGCGCCTTCTTAAATGGACGTCACATCAACCATGACTTTGCAAGAATGTTGGTGGTACAACAAAAAAGGACATAAATATTATAACAAACCTTACCGTCACAATCTGTTTTTTGCTGACCTTAAACTTCTCATTTACCTACTGCCCAGTTTTGGTAGCTCGTGTTCGCTCCGTTCTCCCACGTCCAGGGGCTGTCGGCGGTCTTTTTGAAAAGACCAATCCATAATGCACTGTTGACGGCACTATTCAATCTCGTCAAACACTGTTGGGCCTCGGGATTTCGAAGGGAGGCCAGCGTGGTATTTCGAGCCAGACAGTCGTCTTTGGCGGTTCCCCATGACACTGCCGAATGGACGATTCGGTAGCAGTGGTCGCCGGGACCGCAATTAGAAAATCCTTCAGGACATTCACCTACAAATCCTCCGTTATGTTTACTTATTTTTTACCCTCGTAATACAATAAGGTATGTATAAAGACCGAATCATTATGTACATCGGCGCACGATAATCTATTTCTTCGAGCAAACCTCACCATTGAGAGCGGTCGACGGGGCCACCACCTGTCGTTGGGCAACTGATAGATAACCCATCACCAGCGGCAGGACTCGCATTATGTCCAGCCTCCAGAGATGCTTGTTGAAAAATAAAACACAAAAATAAAACAAAAAAATTCCAGCATACGGATCTTTCAACCTGCTTCAACGTGTCCGCGGCGTTCAGTTGAGTCTATTTTTATCTCATTCGATCGTTTATTGAATAGTGACGTGTGTTCTGCACCTTCCGGTCGCCTCAACAATACAGCTACAATTGGACGAGTGCTACATGTATACACAAGTACCATGAAGAATTATACTAGTTTGGTGATTGTTAATTCAGATAGTCATGGTATACCACGCAGCACGTGAGAGGACGCCGATCACCAATTTCGGAATGTCTTTCATCGCGCAAGATTTCAAGGCCCCTATTGTGACAGGACCGTCGCCGCAGCGTCCGTATCGTAATGGAGATAAAGGTCCCTGCAAATGCACCGTTGCGTGATCGATCTGCATCCACCTTACAGGTCACACTCACCACCGGTATAGACTATACTTTTACGGGGGTCGTCACTAATATTTCTTCAACTTTGAATGTGTCCCAAAAATTTAGGTTTGTCACAATCCACTAATTTCTTTCAAAAACAAATGACTAGTCGAGTTAATTTTTCTACCAACTTAATTTGTGTCAAATCCAATGCCAACCAAGTTTTCGCACATCTGTTTTTATAAAAGTGACTTTTCCCCACCAAATTCGGCCAGAGTCTATCAGTTTGCTTTGAAAATAACCATTTTGCGGGCACATTTCAAGACACCGTGTTGATTACATTTTTTTCCAAATAGCGCGACTTTAGTATACGATTGTTATCTGCCTCTTTACAGAACAATAAGTTTTTGAAAAACAAAAACTGCCGCCCAACCAGTTAGTCGTCCCAAATAACCTTCTTCAATCCTTGATGCTCCGCCGACCTTATCCGTTTTTGGTTTTACCATAAGCAACAAAGTTATTCTTTATGCTTCCACAATACCTTTCTCTGCGTGGACGGTTGGCATTGCACTAACGCCGGACGAGATGGGAAAAAGCAACCGAGTCCAATCAAACAATTGATTAACTGGCGTTGAGCAGCACGATCAACCAAAAAGTGACCGTTTTCTTCCAAAGTACCTAAGAATTTATCCCCAACGAACAATTTGAGAATCAGTTGATTTGGAAGATGATCTTAGCTCTATTCACCACATTTTCTACGAGCATGGGCATTCTGACAACTGTACTGGTTTTTTATGCCAACCGGTCAAAGTTGAGCACACGTTAGTGACGGCCCCTGTACTTGAGACACCGATCGCGATGTGCAGGTGATAGGTAGGTAGATCTACAATACAGTGACGACAATTGGCGCCTACTCCTAAAAACAGGCGTAACTTGGCTAACAATGCTAATTAAGGAATAATGCGTGACGATATAGACCTATTCAGCTACTGAACTGCCGCAGAATATCTAATCAGCTGTGAGATAGCTATTGGTTGGGATGAAAAATGTATACTTAGTCACATTACGTGTTTAGAAAACTCAAAATGCTCAAAGCAATGAGGAATAAAACGAATTTGTGAGAAATACTTTGCTTCGGAAGCGGTATAAGGTGCGGCCGTCAAGGACGCCGTCAAGGTTATTGCAGCAGATGTTCCCTCATGGCCGGGTATGGGTTAAGTGACCATTGTTGTTTCGGGAGCAATCGATGGTGCAGCTGTGAGGGTTGCAGTAGAAGTTCCCGGAGCGACCGATGGATTAGGAATGGTTGTGTTGCCTGTGATGTTGTTGATCCATTGGATGACCTCTCCGTAGGACAATCGAGGCTGCAGGGCTGGATTGTCGCCGCTGCAAAAAAACTCATAAATGATTAGCAAACACTTATGGTCGTGACATTTGTATTAGTTGATGTGATTTGCCGCTTAATGTTTCAAGGTTGATTCTCATGTTCCTCATATTACTCACATGTACTCGCACTGTAATTCTCCTACTGTAATAGTTCTCGTTCTTGTCTTGTGCGAATGATGTTTCTGTGTCGACTGAAAAATGTACTTGTTTTTACTGTAGTCATGTCTGTCCGATAATAATGAGTCTTCAAAGCTCGGTTCCAGACACGATTTTTCGTTTTGATTTCAAACTTCTCATTCGGTTTGCTTTTCATCGTCTTGTGATCTTGTCTTCTCTCCATTTTTTGGGCAAGTAATAATTCCGAAAATCAGTACTCGTAATTCTCGTGTATCGTAAGGTCAACAGGACTTCCGGGTTCTCGAAGGGAGAATGAGTCGTCTCATAATCAGCTGCTTAATTCCTTTCAACGCATTAGCGTCATTATTATTCTCATTTAAGAAAATAATATGCGATTTTGTTCTTAGATCTACACATGCTTCTGAAGCGATTCGTTTGACCTACGTAGTTAGGCGGCAGACTCACAATGGAAGCACCACAGAGTTGCCTGTTTTTTCGGGTATGCATCAGGGCTACCATCCACGGTCAACTGTTGGGAATGGCTTCCGGTCTGGAATGCTTCAACGAACCAGTAATCGGATCTGGGAGATTTCGTCTGCCGCATTGGGCCAAAAGGCATCTTTCGTCCGAACCGTCTGGGCAATCTTGCACTCCTTAATTAGTAATTGAAAATAATTTCGCTGCTTCGGTATTTTCATGAAGAGGATCAAGAGGCTTCGGATCAAGATGCCTCACCGTCGCAATACTGTCTGCCTGCCACACTCCCTACCGTCCAGCGGATTGAGCTGGATTGTGCTGTCGGGATGCGTTTCGATCTGCGTCTACATAACATCCAATATTTCAGTGACTAAAGAGATCCGGTAAATGATCAGGAGGACATGCTTCGATCGCCGTATCCTGCGTGAAACAAATTTGGCAAAACAATTGCTACTTAAGAAATTAAGATAATGGATAAATTCGATATAAAATATAAGGATGCCATAAATTGTTAAACCCAGGCATACATTTTGTGGATGAAAACGGTATGTAACTTGCTATGACACATACTCAATTCTATTCACCAACGAATACTCCACACTTGTTGCTAGCATAAGTAATTTTTCATCAGACCAATAGTTTCTTCACCGAAAGCAGCAAGTATAAGTGCGACCACCTATGCCTAAAAACTGTCACAAGACAGAAACTGTTCCATGCACCTTAAATCCTCAGCAGTTGCTCTACAAAATCAGTGAAAGATACTCGGCATTGTCTGGTGGCAACGACGTTGACGGATAGATTGTCTGAGTCAGTATTCTCCACATCGAGGGTCGGCTTGGTTAGGCTGCCTTTGGAGCAGACAATCTGCGGTGGAATCGCTGCTATTTGTGGTGCCATCGTTATGAGCGTTTTGGCTGCCGCCGGCTTGACTGACGGACTGGAAAGCCTAACTGTCGTTAGGGCTCGTGATTTAACAGTGATTGCAGGTGGATCAGAAGGTGAGGAGGTTGTACGAGGCTTCGGTGTTGGAGTGAATCGACCGGAAACTTTGGCCGTAGTACTTAGCTTCGAAGAGCTCGTGGGTGAACCTGACAGCTTTGTCGTCGTATTGAGTTTCGGACTAGCGGTGACGGTGGGCGGAGTTGAAGGTTTTGGAGAAGTAGTAGTCGTTTTCGTCACCGGCGTCACCGTCGTCATCGGACTGGAAGTGGCACTTGTAGTAGTATCCTTGGTTAGAACAGTTGATTGTGAGGTTGAAAGAGCTGTCGATATTGCAGTGCTGCTGGCGAATGTACCAGGAACGTTGGTCATCGTGGTAAACAGCCCGGATGTAGTCGGTGTGGAGACTGACACGCTACTAATCGCTGTATTACTTCCGAAGGTCAGCGAAATGCTGGTGGTGCTGTAAGACTCAGGGGAGTTTGTCAACAGGGGACTAGACACCGTGGTCGTCGTCGTGGCGTACGGTTCAGGGGAGCCTGTTAGTGGGCCAGAGATCTTCGTACTGGACGTTGTGCTCATTGAGGAACCTGCAGCGTCAGCATTTGTGGTGTTTGATTGTGAAAGGGTAGTAGTGGTGGTGGTTGTCTGAGGACTGGAAACACTAGCGATCCTGTTAAGCGGTTCAAAAGTGGTTGTCATCAAGGGCTTGAACATTTTCCCCGTGGAAAACGGGATGCGAGTGGTCTTTGCTGGAAGCGGAAACTTGTCCTTTTCACAGATGTATCCGTTGATCCTCTTGGTAGAGCAGTCGGCGTTGTACCATGCGACGTCGTAGCGAAAGACGAATGCGCATAATTTCCTGTCGTCAATGTCTGGTTGACCTGCAGCGCGAGAGGATATTAGTTACGTAAATGTGTTCTTATTAATAATTAGGACTAGATCATTTCAGTTATTGTTATTCTGTCACTAAATCCGTTTGTGAATATCCAGAAAATTGTTTTTAAATTACCTGAAAATAGATTGCTTTTTTGCATAAATCAATGCTGCTTTGTCAGTAACAGAAATTTTAAGTCTATTTTTTCGTTCCGCGTGGTGTCTGTATACTGGCAGCATCAATTATCCAAGATGTTTGGAAACCTGCGAGTTTGTTTGTTTTTCGCGCGAAACTCTGTTCGGTGTTTTTCAGTGTCTGAATTTTTCAAATGCAAAGGCGTCGACAGGACGTTTAAGTCCTCATCAGAGGTTGTCTGCTGTTGTAAAATCATTAAGCCGTTAAACCAGTTCAAACCGTTTTTGTCATACTTTAATATTATCTCTGACGTACCCCTTGCCCAGTTAGTGTAGTCGAGAGTTAGCCCGTTCTCCCACTGCCATACTACGCCAACGTTGGCTCTGCGCAATCCAATCCACAGCGTACCACTAGGTCTCTCAATGGGTTTCCCGAAGCACAACTTTTCGGCGCCGTCATGGACAGACGCCAGACTGGCGTTTAATGCAGCGCACTCCTGCTTGGCTGTGCGGTAGTCCGCTCCGGTTTTCTCAATAATTTTGTAGCACGACTCGGAACACCCGTCGTAGAACCCATCCGGGCAGGAAGGAGGCCGGGTGGCTTAACAGAAAAAGGGATGCGTGATTACCGTAATAGGCAACTAATGCGCAATTTACACATGACCCTTCCGCCTACCTGGTTGCTTGGAAGTTTGTTGAGCTCTAGTCCATGATACATTGTGTAGCAAAAAGAGAATTGACAACGTATAAATCCAACCGTTCATTCTGGCGTTCTCATTCAAAATGGTGAAATATTGGTTATGCAATTGAGCGATATCTTAGGTAAGGGTGACGATTTGCATGTGAACTCTCACGGTATTCCCGCACCAGATGGGGTATAACAATTGCAAGATCAGCAGTTTTACTTGAGGGAATTGGATGCTACCATATATGCCAAGGTGGAATACAGGAAGAGTTTCATGACGCTCGCGGTATTTCCATTTGAGCGAACCAGTGCAGTGAAATTATTAAAAAAGCAACTGTGGTAAACTGAAAAGAAAGTTATGTAAATACATTTTTTGAGGAATCATGTGCGGTTCGGAGAAGGCATGAAGAGGGCCGATTATTTTATCAAAATGTCGCAAAATTACAATACAAAAAAGGACTAACAATTCACTGTCCAGAGGGAGAACGTGTTATCCAGACCACCCAAAAAGAGAGGGAATAAGGGAAGATGCCAGGTTGGAATGGATAAACTAGCAAGAAGACCCATACATACAGTATAATTAAATCTGCAAAAGCTGCTCTAGGAAATTGTAAAAAAATTCCCGACATTTTCTTGTAAAGGCCACGTCGACTGACAGCGTGACTGTCTCAGCAACGTCTGCGTCGGCTTTGGACAGCTCAAGGGTCCCTTTTCCGACACAGGTTACTGAGACCAACCCACTGCCGGCGCTCTGTCGACGGACACGCTCCCGTTCGGTTCCAGTTTCAGCAAGGACCCATTGGTGAAGGCGATAGGCCTTGAGACGACATTTGTTACTCTGATCCCCAACAAACTCCGCACGAGAGGCGACCACTTCGTCCAGATCAAGGTTGATCGTTGGACTGGTGAGGCTACCTTTCGAGCACGTCACGGTGATTGAGGCCGCCTGACCGTTACATGCCGCTGGAGTTGTATTTGTGATAGTTAGCGAAGAAAGGCCAAAAGTTGTGTGACTAGGAGCATCGGATGATGTGAAAACAGAAAGGGTCCTGGCTTCGTGGGTTGCCACTTCTTCACTAGTCGGAACGGTGAACGGAACAGTGAACGGAACAGTGAACGGAACAGTGGTCGGAACAGTGGTCGGAACGGTGGACGGAACAGTGGTCGGAACGGTGGACGGAACAATGGTTGGAACAGTGGTCGGAACGGTGGTCGGAACAGTGGTCGGAACAGTGGTCGGAACAGTGGTCGGAACAGTGGATGAAAAAGTGGTCGGAACAGTGGTCGGAACAGTAGTCGGAACAGTGGTCGAAACGGTGGACGGAACAGTAATCGGCGGGATGGTTGTTGCCGGTACGGTCGTTGGAGGCTGTGTTGGCGCTACAGTTGTTGGCACTATTGGTGGTATCGTCGTGATTCCTATTGAGAAGCCATAGCAATTTATCTGATCTTGCTGACTACGCCTGTGAAAACTGAATATCACGATATGTACGGTATGTTTTATAATTTACAAAGTCTCTCATCTACGCTATCGTAGGCTTTTGCTCGGCCGAATAATTTTACGTACGGACGAACAACAGACAAGACCCAAACGGATGCTTTTGTTCGACATTTAAAAAGCAAGCAGCATTTAGTACCTTCGCCTTCCAAACTGGGAAGGGCAATAGCCCCGTACGCGCTCGCGCTCGCAACTTTGAATTGAACCTTAATCTACAAAACCAAGACATAATCCCCATATTGCGTCGTCCACACGTAATACGCGTACGATGTACAACTAACTGTACGCAAAGTCTTACGCGGATTGGTCCGTGTTCGGGTGTGATTTCGATTTCCGAACATTTCCACCTTAATAAATATCGATCGCTGAGCATTTGTATTTCAGCGTTTGGATTATTGGCAGGAACGATTGTCATGTTGACGCCGACGGTAGAAGAGAATCTCGTCTGCAGCAGGCAAAAGGAGAAGGCGGTAGGAGCAGCGACCGTGAAGGTCTCGCTCTCGATCACCGCCCACGACTCGATGGCCGACGAGATGTACGCGTATGAGGTGGCATCTACAAACAATACCCGAGAAATTGAAAATTGTTCACAACGTTAGAGTTGAATTGAAGTGACAGTACGTACCTAGTGGAGGTCGAGCAGCGCTAATAACTCCTGTCCGCCAGACATCCCCAGATGCTGTGTGAGTCCATCCGCAGAAACTCTCTTCCGGTGTGAATCCACAAGTTACCTTGGCCTCTGACGCACCGAAAAAAGCCACGAAAGACAGGACGAAAATGTGGCCGTTCGTCATTATGCTGTCGTACCGTGACGATTTCCTGTTTGTTACCGTGCTACTTTGACTAAGCGTTAATGTAGCTTATGATTTTGACTTAATACTCTTGGATTTAAGACTAGCAGCAAGCAAAAAATATTCTACTATTCCTGTTCGTGTATGATGCTGAGGTGTTCGAGTTTCTTAATTTCGCAATCATATTTCTAGTAGGGCTACATTGCGAAAGAACTATCATCTCGATAACATTGATAAGGAACGATAACTGACAAGCAATCACGCTCCTTCTCCCATACCGGTTATGCCCTTCTGCGATACGGCAGACAATTCACGTATTGTCTTCACGGTATCACGAGTCGCACATTTTGCGGGTCGCACATTTTGAAATTACGCCTATTCCTTTTCACATTCATCGCCATAGCACGATAGGAGGGAGTGGTGATCTGATTGCCTTAGACCGTCACACATAATCAAAGACATGAATCAATGCATCAAGATATACAGAATATTACTCCCAACACTACCCGATGCACTCAATCTGATGGAAATACAGTATTGCTAATTAGCCGGCTATGGGACAGGAGTCTAACAGAACATTGTGCAACGCCGCAACCGCGTCAAAACTGATGGCCATCCCGTTGACCACCACGCCGCGAATACAACCCGCAAAGTTGGGCACTTTGGGGACAAAGTGCGCCGGGATGGACGGCGGTCTTCCTCCCACGTACAACGGCACCTTCTCCGGTAGGGCAAGAGTGGATTCGACGGCGTAGGCGACTTCTTCTTTCTGGTCATCGACGTCCAGCATCATGACGTTGGAAACGTAGAGAACTTTTACGCGATGCCACAGCCCATCGCACAGGTGGTGACGACTGGAGAGGGCCTTGGTCACGTGAAACGAAGCTGCTCCGGTGGAAATGTTGAACACCAACTAGAAGTAAGGCGAAAACCATAATGAAGGCACATAACTTGTCTATCTGCCTGTCTGACCGTTCGCCCGTCTGTCTTATGCCCGTCTGTCTTATGCCCGCCTGCCTGCCTGCCTGCCTGCCTGCCTGCCTGTCTGTCTGTCTGTCTGTCTGTTTACTTACTTGTCCATCGACGTGCTTTAGTTGAACATACGACCGTTTGACTGGATCGTACAAGAGAATGAGTTCCCCACTCAAAGAATTGGTGCGAATTTCCATTTCAATTTGGATTTTTCCGTTTGGAACGAAGCCTTCACCTAAAACCAAAACTCGCGATATTTCTAATGTTCATTCAGGCAAGAAATAAATAAAACCCATGTACTCTGTATGGCATATCCGTTGCCTTCGAAATAAGCCGCAGACTCGATGTTCATATGGCATGATCCGACTCCCTGGACGGAATTTTCCGCCAGCAAGTCAATCCTGCGTTCGTTCAGTGTGACGTTGGCGATGCATCCTCGGAATCCGACTCGTTCCATTCCCGCTGGAAGCTTGACAGCATCGGACGTACCGGCAACGTAGAACGGCAGACTGACGACAAAACGTTTCGATAATTTGAGATAATCATCGGCACCGCCGTCCACCTGCAGGACAGCGCGTCGGCTCTTCTTTTCCAGACGGACGGTGTGCCACTGTCCGTCAGACACCTTCTCAGAGCTAAATATCTCCTGTAGAAAAAAGAAAATAATCAAGGGACACATACAAACAGAGAGACAAACAGACAGACAGACAGACAGACAGACAGACAAACACGAGGACAAATAGACGGAGTCAGTTAAGCAAGCGGACGGACAGACCGACACAGAGACAAACAGACAGACACAGACGACAGAGACAGACAGACAGACAGACAGACAGACAGACAGACAGACAGACAGACGGATAAAAAAAGACATGGCGACAGAAAGTATAGCACCAACTTGAGGTTGTTCATCCACAACCGTCAGCACCAAGCTCCCCTTCCGCAGCGACATCATCAACACCTCCTCTCCACTGGGATTATCCGTGTAGAACAACAAGCCATTCATACCCAAAGTCCGGAATGACATGGTCAAATTAAACAGCTTCGTGTCTTTCCTCGGTGGAAAAATCTCCACACGACTGTCCTCCGTACCGGCAAAATTCACGGCATTCCAAGAGGGCGGAGCTTTGATGAGCTTCGGAAACGGCACACAGCTCCGTGCATGTCGTGACAAGGCTAACGCTTGTGGAAGCAGTTCGGAGGCTGGCTCCAGTGTAGGTGGCGGCGATTCAAATTCACACCGCCCGACCGCGGCCTTGTCGAATGCCTAAAATATGTTCACTCTTTAATTACTGTACCACCGTGAAATACAAAAAAAGGAACACATTCCCATATTGAAATCAATACGTAACATTTTTTAATTAAATAATATTTTCAATAATTAATTTTTTTTAATTCAACAAAAATTAAATTATTAAAGTATTGGATTTAAAAATTTATTAAATTCAGTTTATAGCAGCAAAGAATTCTTTGAAATAAAAACATTTTTTAAGGGTCACAATTCCATTTAACTGAAGAGCACTTACCTGTAACTGCTCAAACCCGACAAGGACGCCGTTGATGATGAGTCCGGTGAAGCAGCCCACAAAGGATCTGGCTGACGCGGCAATCGCAGAAAGGTCGACATCGGTGGGCGCTCCACCGATGTACATGATATCCGCCGTGATGTTGCCACTTCCGGTGGTCAGCTTCTCTTCCTGCACTTCCATGTCGTCGACCCGGACTTCGATCTTCTTCTTGCGTTTTCTGAGAGACACGGTGTGGAGTACCCGGTCATCGTAGTATTTATCAACCTGCAACATAAGACTTATGCTCTATAAAACAATATTTGCAAGAGGCAATTTAGATATCAATTAATGTACCTGAATTTTTGTGGCAACGCTGCCGCCGTTGAAAACTAACACGAGGCGGCCGGCCTGGAGGGATGCAGTCCAGTAGTTCTGGTCACTTTTGTAGTCTTTGGAGATGGATGCGATAAGAAGACCATCAGCTTGTGCGGTAGCGAAAGAGAAGCTGATGCTGGCGTTTTGCGGGAGGGTACGACCAGGCAAGCGGAGGTAACCGTTACTGTTGCTGAAGCTGACATCGCGAATGGCTCGTTTTTTACAGCCTTGCTCAATGTCCACGTGGTAAACCGTCTTGGAAAGGAGATCGACCGTGGTCACATCAACCTGAATATCTTTCAGACAACCTGGAGGACATTCAGACAAATGGTTTAGTCCAGCAAGTTTGTTTGTTCTTGTGTCGGTCTGTCTGTCTGTCTGTCTGTCTGTTTGCCTGTCTGAATGTTTGAATCATTTTTCAGTCGGATGATCAGTCTGTAAGAACCGCACCAATAAACGGTTTGTAAGTGATGTTGTATTTGGACTGGAAAGCGAATCCGGGAGGCACTCCACCAAAATACATGTCCTTCATAGCTAATTCCAGCCCGTCCGGTTTGTTTGGTGGCAGGCTAGCCTTGATGTGGTCATCCTCCACCCGGAGATCGGCAAAGAAGTCAGATCGCTCAGCGCGCACGTTGACGAAATTACCGGAATTGAAACGACGATTGGTCATGACCAGCAGATGATTCTGTCCCCCCAGATAAAACTGAAAGACAACTTTGCCGTCTCGCAGTTCCAGACTGATGAAATCGCCCTACGAAGGAACATTTTAAACAGAATATAAAAAGTCTCGTCCAGTCATTTGTTCCAGTATGTATAGATAGGACAGCCCGCTGTTTAACATGAAGACACTTATGCAACCGTATAGGTGAGTGGTTACAGTCCGACAGACATAGACATACTGACTGAGTCGTACCATAGGTTCCTTGTCGTTGGCGCACAAAAATAGCAACGCGTTTTCATCAAACGTCCGGAAGGTTAATGCAATCGTGTAACGCTTGTTATTATATCGCTTAATTTGTGGAGCACTGGCGAAGCCATTCCCGTTGAATCGGAATGAGGTCCCGTCACCCGTTTCAGCAACCCTACCATGAAGCATCACTCAAATGATGCTCCTGATCGAATACGAAAGAAAAGAAAGTCACTGTACCCAGCAGCGCAACCGGCACATCCCTCATTGGTCTTGTAGTTCCACAAGCCAATGGACTGCCCGTCAATGGCCACTTGTCCAAGACACCCGAAAAATCCCCTCGACTGAATTTCCGGTATCTAAAACAGAAGAGTGAAAACGTAATAAAACATACCGCATGTTAACAGTTTCAGATGAGCGACGGAAATCTTACGTCTATGCTGTTAGGCAGTCCACCGACAAACATCTCCGACGATCGGTTAAGATCCATGCGAGAGAACCCGGCATCGGAGGAGCCGTTGATGTAGAGCGGCTCAAATCCGAGTGCTCCTCCGGTCATGGGTTCCACGCTGAGTTGGGCAGTGTGCTTGACACTGAAAAGAGACAAGACAAATACTTAGACCGGCAAACATAAAATAGACAAACATCTAGACATACAGTGATAAAACAGTCAGATGGGAACACACACAAGCAGACTGGTCGATAGGCGGGCAGACATGCATGTACAAAGGTTTTCAGATCGACCGACAGACACTCAGTCAATCAGCATGTCATACAGGCAGATAGACAGATAACAAACAGACAGACGGACGGACAGACAGCCACCAGGCAGACAAACAGATTGATAGATAAACAGCAAACAGACCGACAAACAGACAGACAAACATACAGACTGACAGTGCAACAGATAGAGAGACAAGCGAACAGACAGAGAGACCGACATCCCTATGAACAAGTAGAGAGATACATAATCAAGACAGACCGACAGATAAATAGACATACAAATCAGGTAGCAAATAGACATCATGAGTGGCTTTTACTCTGACTCCATTTCTTACCGTGAGATTTCAATCTTGTACCACGTGTTTTGCTGCATGTACATGGGCTCATTTGGAAGGAGGGCCTTCGGGTGCGTGATGACCTTCGTGTCCTCTCCGACATTCCAGATGAATCGCACCAGTCCGTTGACTACTTCCACTGCCATGAAATCACGGTCCTAATACTCAAGCAACATCGTTTTGGAATCTAAGAAGTCTAAAATAATTGGGCAATGTGCTCGTACCAAGGCATAGCTGCGCGGATTGCCGATGTACATTAGCAGTGAACTCTTCTCCGGCGCACTCGTCGAGTAGGTCAGAGTGATGGTATTGGCCGAGCTGGGAATGATTGGCGGCTCGAAAGAGCGTCGACAGACACCGTGCTTGTCTGGACTTAAAGACACCTGCAGCGTCGAGGCAGCTTGCTTCGCTTTGAGGATCACGTCTCGTAGGTTCTGGATCTTTTTCGCCATGCTTCGATGAAGCTCATCAAGCGACTTGGACGTAGTCTCCAAGTCCGCGACAGAACGATCCAGGTTGCCGATATCTCGGCGAGACTCTTGCACTGTAAAAAAACACGATACAGTCCAAAAAATAAACTCGACTTTCATGGAAAACCGAACAATATTTTGAGGACGCAATTGGTCTTAAGGCTAAAACTCCCACAAGCATAGCAGATATCAAGACAGAACAGGTACTTGTCTGCGTACAGACACAAAGTTAGACAGTGAGGCTTAATCACTCTTACCTAGACGTTCTGCTTGATCCAAAGTGCTCTTATCAACTCCCTTAATGCCGTCGAATTGGGGCTTAACATCCGCCGCAATTGAATCAGAGATTCGGTCAACTATCACCAGTGCATCGGAAGCAGTCCTCGAAACCTCTGTGATGTTCTCTTGGATATCGTTGATCCGCTCGGTCAAGTCTGCAACGGATTGAAATCCCGTAAAAAATGAGACAAGCGAAAGCGTAGAGAGAAGGATTACCAAACGGAAGCAGTTCCAGTCTAGCGGCGATGCTGTCTAGCTCTACACCCGTCCGTTGATTGGTGGCATTGACGCCGTCCAACCTGCCAGTCTCTTCATCCAACTGCTCTTGCAGACTAAACACATCCTCTTCCAAAAGTTGCTTCGAAGTCTCTTCCAACTCAGCACTTTTGTTTAGAACTTCGCCGGCGCGAACTCCAAGCGGACTGTCCGTTTCGGGGAAGACAACGAGGAAGACTCCATCGACGGTGCTAGTGACTTTGGTTGTGATATTTTCGGCTTCGTTGACCTGGTCGACGATCTTATCGTACACTCGAGCCGCAATCATGGGGTCTTTTGCTTCAGCTTTTGCAGAGTCAAATAGTCTAAATGATCAGGGAGGCATAGGCGTATATGGCTAACCGCCTGACAGTATATCTGTCTGTCTGTCTGTCTGTCTGCTTGCTTGCTTGCCTGTATACTATTCCACATGTACTCACTCTGCGAGCATATCTGCCTTCTCGCTCAGCTCCCGGCTGTGATCCAGCGCCGGTTGAAAGTACTTTTCTCGATACTCTGGGTTAAGATCCTCCAGGATGCCTGACGTGTTCTGCAGTACGGCTAGTGCTTCCTGAAACCCTTTCAAGGTCATTTGAGCCTCCTAAAAAGCAAGGCAACTGTAAGTGTTCAGAAATGAACAAAGTGCCCTATTAGAAGAGTACATTGCGGAGTACGACAGAGAGGAGCCCCATTTGGTTGACACCAAAGAAAGTTTCCGGAAAGGAAGACTCAAAGTGATCGTCATCCCACAGTAATAAATACTGTGATCGCAGCAGAAGAGAAAAAGAGAAGAGAAGTTCAGATAGAACCGAATACCAAATCCACCAAGCAAGTCTGTCTATGTCTGTAGATTTGTCTTTTTGACTACCTGCCTGCCTGTCTATCTGCCTGTATATCTGTCTGTCTGTCTGTCTGTCTGTCTGTCTGTCTGTTTGGCTGTTTGTCTATTTGTCTGTCTGTTATCTGTATGTCTGTCTGTCTGTCTGTCTGTCTGCCTGCCTGT